>JAVQJF010039072.1:0-82464 GCA_036023855.1 Gadopsis marmoratus | reverse complement strand
ATTTAGGTCAGGCGAGTGTGGGGGCCAGTCAGTGGTATCAATTCCTTCATCCTCCAGGAACTGCCTGCATACTCTCACCACATGAGGCCGGGCATTGTCGTGCACCAGGAGGAACCCAGGACCCACTGCACCAGTGTAGGCAATGACAATGGGTCCAAGGATTTCATCCCGATACCTAATGGCAGTCAGGATGCCGTTGTCTAGCCTGTAGCGGTCTGTGCGTCCCTCCATGGACATGCCTCCCCAGACCATCACTGACCCACCACCAAACCGGTCCGGCTGAACGATGTTACTGGCAGCATAACGTTCTCCACGGCTTCTCCAGACCCTTTCACGTCTGTCACATGTGCTCAGGGTGAGCCTGCTCTCATCTGTGAAAAGCACAGGGCGCCAGTGGCGGACCTGCCAATTCTGGCGTTCTATGGCAAATTCCAATCGAGCTCCAGAGTGCAAGGCAGTGAGCACAGGGCCCACCAGAGGACGTCGGGCCCTCAGGCCACCCTCATGGCCAGTGTATATCTATATGCTTGTCAGAGTCAAGACCTTAATCAGCTCAGTATGAGATGCCTTGAGATGAATGTCCTGGGTGTTTCCTTTCCCTCTTCCCATGGTGGTATAGGCTACAGGCTCTGTGACCCTTAAGTGAGCAGCATGACAATGAATGCAAAAATGATTCTTTTTTAAATATCACTGTATACACATTCATTGAGTGACAGTACATCTTCTAATTTATCCCAACATCTTGTATGGTTTTCCCATTTCATTCATGTCTTGATATCTTGAAAATGAAAACCACATCTTTTATGTGTGTTCAGAATGTTTCTACATTAACTGGCAAGGTGCTATGTTGTGATTGTACTGCTGATGTTGTTTCTTTGTCATGTACAACAGCAGAAAAGGCTAGACAAGAACTGGATGATTTTCCGGTCTTGAAAGGTCTTCAGGGGTCTCAAGTGTCTACCCCAGGCCACCTACACACAATACTTGATCATGTTTGTGAGAATTCATGCATCTGTGTGTGTGTGTGTGTGTGTGTGTGTGTGATTGACACAGAAAGGGGTATGGAGCATACCTAATCTATTCCAATCAAGCAGAACATTCTGGCTAACATGTGAGGTACTGGGTCACAGGTCAGCCAAACGTCCAGCTGCCCTCTGTGACCTTAAGGCTCGGCAACTATCTATTCTGTCTTTCATCTGGTAGCCGGCCACCCGCCACTTGTGTCAGTGAGGCATATGAGGTTCTTCTGCCTTCATCAATAACCGTAGCAGAGAAGTGAATTATGGCACAGGAAAAAGTAAGGGCAATATAAATCACAGATAGCTTCTCCCTGAAGTCTTTTGTGTTTTTCCATGATCCAAGTAAATGTTGTTCTGACTTTGTAATTAAAGGCTACTCAAATGTTCTGAGGTATGATATTATAGGGCATCTCTGACCAGCAAATGATCTTCAAATAAGCCACAAGCAGTAACCCACTTATTAACAAGAGACTGAAACCAAAAGACAACATTTCATCTAATGCTTTAATACGTTACACTGCAATTCTGCAGCATTAACACTCTGTCATTTAGTTGCTGGAGCCGATGCTCCACTGCTCATGCTGAAACCCTATTTCCAGACGTCCTCTGTGTTTGATTTTGTCTCAATTTGTGGCTATTTGTTCTATGAGTGATGAAAGAGCTAGAACAAACAAAACAAACGGCACTGAGCTCAACTGACCTCAGCAGAGAACCATCATCATTATAACTGAATGCATATTACATACAAAGAAGAGGTGAACGGGTCATCATGTATCATCTCTTTATCTGCAGATACAGTCAACAAGTTCAATGTGAACTTTTTCTCTGAGTTTGGTTATGGTAGGACATTGTTCCAGCAAAACATATGTCATGGTGCTGTGGTTAATCTCAAATCCTTTCTAGTGTGAGAACAGATTATCGGTTGCCAGCACAGCTTCATCATCATCAGTTCCGTGTGAATACCGCACTCTGGAAGATCCTTCATCATCAGACATACTGTACCTTCAGCTGGAAGCCAAAATGCTGTCTGCTGATGTCAGTATCTCTCTTACTCCTCTCCCATTTGATCCACAGGAGTATACCGGATGCTTTTTCAACTCCAACAATGATCCACTCAAATTCTTGTGTCAAAGATCTTTTTTTAACAAGTAAGTTACAACTACCACGTTTATATGACTGATTGCATGACATTTTAAGTGCAAATGAAAGGATCAAATAGTGGTATGACAATTGCTGCAAACCAGTAACTGCAGAGCTATCAAATTAAGCTCAATTACTGTAATCTTTGAATGACAAACATTCACAGTCAACATCAAGGGTCAATGAACTTCTTGCAGAAATGTAAGTAAAAAAACATTATTGGTCAAATATTGACCTAGATTAATTTTTCATTACTCTTAGTTATCAAAAATTAGTTAAGAGGATATATTTTATAAGTCTTAATGCCAACCCGTGTCTGTATCTGTTCAATTAGATGTCAGTGGATTTTTGCATATTCTCTGCCACAGAATGCTGCACTTTACCTCCAACCACCTCCAATCAACTCACAAATACAGCATACTAATTTTACTTCTGAATTTACATATATGCTGGCGGTGTCATTAGTAATGCATAAAAAATGTGCACTTACCAGATGCAAAGCATAAGAAGTGTCTTTTCACTCAAAAAAGAGCCTACACGCATGGACAATATGCCCTCTTTCCTGATGCATATCTGTCTTAACAGAACCTATAAGCAGGACCAAATTCAACATGTATATGTCTTTATTCTGAATTAAATAAATGTGTTTATAAATGATTCACAAATTCAAATTGAAAAGTATATTTCATGCTTCACTGATGTGCACCTTGCCATTTGAAGAACAACCTGATTACATAAGGCCCAGACTGTTACAACCAACTGGCAGTGGTACTATGTGTGGTTGAGAAACTCATTACTCTACATTAGTTCTTGTGTCTTGTAAATGCTTTTGTTCAGTTGAACAAATTATTTATAGTCATGCATATTAGTCTTTTATACATGCCCATAATAGTAACAAATTAGCCAATTAAAGCAGTGTTTGAGGACATTACACAAGAAGTGAATGGGTTAATGTATCATATCCTGCTGGGAGACCCTGGACACTAACCTCTGTTGAACGCTTTGACTCTAAACCCCTGTGACAATGGCAGAAATAAATCACAGTTTGATTCCTATGAAAAGATTTATCGGAAGGAGTGGAATGTGTCACCGGGTGTAAGGACTGCCTGACCTAACACACACAACAACAGTCAAAGGTCACCGTTTCTCTTCCTTGTCTATCTGACTGGGGATAGAGGACGGCAAGGGTGTTATTGTGCAGTTATTGTCCCCCAAATGAAGCACAGTCGTGAACTATAGGAGGCCATTTTAAACAGCAGGAAAGGTTAACTGTAAACCACAAGATGTGTACTTTAATAGCGAGAAATCATATAAAGCCATCCTGTTTAATCTTGTTTACCAACCTAGCTGCACTGTGATTACTTCACGTGAAAGGATACCAAATGCAAAATAGTCCAGCTTTCTTTGGATGGAGCACCAGTTTGCTACTATTTAATGAGGCAGTTTGGTATTCAGATCAAATTTAATGTCACTCCACGTAGGTGGCAGACTGTCTATACGCAAAGCAGACTTTGATTTGGACAAATGTGGGTTTGTGAGTAAAGGGGATGTGACTTTTCTTTAGCAGCTTCTTTGTAACAGTTATTCTTGCCCTTTTCATTCTTCATGGGTGCACTGTAACGCACCAAGGAGCTAAGTATGACCAAATGTGTTTCTCCTAGCAGGTATGTGTTCTTGCTTCTAAACTGCCTGCAGATTAATATTCATATGGTCTTTATATCAGAGGCAGAAATTTGAACAGATTATCTCTGCACCTGTTACATGAAAAATGACCTAAGCATGTAAGAGGCTGCTTTGTACTTCTGAAGAGCCCATTCCTGATATAAAACTGTCAGTATATTTCAAGCTTGATGTTAGTGCAGAAACTGAGGAGTATCCTCATTTAGCAATAACAGCAGTCTCAGTGATATTTCAGTATAGGCATACAGGAGAGGTCAGGAAAGCAGTAGAGCACATAGAGAGCAAGGACACAGACCATGACCAGATCAAAGAGAGGTGTAGACTGTTTAATTACAGGGGCTACTGGGCAATTCAAGTCCTGTAGTAGGTAGGATAAGCTGTCCAAAAGACACATGAACCCACGTCTTAGGTTTCTGGTGCCTTTCTGAAATGGGAGAAGAGCCAAGATGAACACAGTGAGGCTGCCCTGGGTCACTGGTTTTGTGGGTAGTGGATGAACTGGTGTGAGTGGTATTGCAGCTCTAAGTCAGCCAGACAAATGAAGAAGTGCTGAAAGATTAACTAAACAAACAAGCCAATGAAAATAAATAGCAGAGAGAGATTTTGCTTGAGAGGGAAAAGAAAATAAGAGATGTTTTTCCATTTGTGACATGAAAGAAGAGAGTCATTAAATTATTTCACTAGCCATTGAAAAAAGAGCATTATTTTTCATTTGCTATGTCTCTGCTTCCAGCACTGAGTGATGCATTTCGAATTGAAACTGAGCAGTGCCAATGTTGAGGAGAAGATAAATGTGACCCTGTTGAGCATAACAGTAGGAAGCAGAAATAGACAGAGCACATGGCACCCCTATGGTGTTGATTAACCCTGCAGCCTTCTTCATGAAAACACAACAGATAGTATTAAAGATCACATGTTGTAGAGGATTTTCTGAGATGTTAAAGATTCAGTGTTGGTCTCGTCCATTATTGTACTTCCTGGTTTTGGTTTTCAGTTGGAAAAAACTCAAACTGTAGGACTCAAGACTCATATAGGGATCTTGCTCACATGGCAGCATAGCGAAATTATGGTTTGAACTCTATGGTTTGAAAACTGCTGATGTCTACTCTTTATTGGAAGCACTGGGATTGGAAAATGAAGCCACATTAAAGAACATCAACAAGACTCAAGATAATACATAACCATTATGTGACCGCATGCTTATGGTTTCAGTCTGAGGTTCTTTTCTGAAAATTGACGTGAATCTTTGTGTTGATGTCCTCTGCTCTGTTGTATTGCTTTGGGTCTAAAAACACTGACTGGAAACTTATCTGAGATGTTCCATTGTAAAGTATTCCCATATAATACTTTAAGAAAACATACAACAGGACCTTACATCTGCCAGTCATACTTCTCTGAAAGTGTAAAAGGGTGCATTGTACGATGAGGCCAGGAGCAAATTTAGTACCCATTTACAAAGAAAGGAAATGGGGGGAAAAAACTGTGAGGAAAAAGTGGGGAAAACTAAAGCCAAAGCCTGAGAAAAAACGCTAATCCTCCAACCAACCCCCTGTTCCCAGTTTCCTCTGTGGCTGAGGCCTTCCAGGGCTCATTCAGCAACAACTATACAATGTTTTTCTTCCGTTTAACAGATTACATCAGCACACTAGAGTCTATTCCCTTCAACTACAAACAGTTGCAATATCTAACAAAAGTGTCTTTAACTGCGGCTGCTGTGAGAGGCCCTGGCTTTCAGAGATCAGCATGATGGCAGAGACATATGGGAGAACACAAAAAAATAACCTGAGATAACGCATTTCCTTGCAAAGAGCTACTAAAAGTCGAATTAACTAGATGCATGTATTGCAAGATGCACTGGAAACTCTCAACGGGGAAACACTGAATCCACTAATCCAGCAGGACCACATACAAGGCTTGCAAACATTTCAATAAACGCCTGAATGTGGGGTAATGAGGGATTAAGTTATGGCTTTCCTAACGAAACCCATGTTTATGTGGGCTGTTTTAGTGTTAATAGGAGAAAAGAAAAATGGAACAAAGAAAACATATTGTAATCCAAAAAACCAATGGGAAATGGGGACTGTGGATTATTGGCAAGTCATGGGATCTCTCAAACTTTGCTTCCCCAATATAATAATAAGCTCATTTGATGGGTTAAAGATTCAGTTGCCACATGATAGATTCTTTAGGGGAGAATCTGGCTCTGTGTGTAGCGAAACGATAAGCAGATCAACCACTCCTTAAAGGGATTACAACTAATTTCAGAGGGCAAAGCCTCGGAGAGGGGAACTAGTAAAAGTGAGAATACCCGGTGCGTGGCCAAAGTTGGACTGGATGATCTTTTATTGCACATTATTAAGTATGAAAAAGAACTGCTGATACTCTCCTCTGAGACATAGTGGTGTCATAATATAAAAAAGCAGAAAATATCACCACTTTGACACAAAAGGACAGAATACAAATCTGACATGATAAAAGAGGCAGAATTTCTTCATTCAAGGAAAGCTAGAGATAAAAAAACAGAAATTAACTATTCAGAAAAATTCAAATTAAGCCTCGAGCTCTGATCTGTCTATTCACGGATGAAGACCTTCATACCAACAGCTTTCTTTTTCTTTTTAATCCTGATTCTGAAGTGAGAACATGCAAATATCAAATTTGAGCAAAAGCTTCAATCAGTGAATAATAATGAATGCGTAATGATATCAACATCCGTTTGGCCATGTGCATATAATAATTCATCATGACAACAAGTTGTTAAGGTTCTCGTGGATGATGATTACTGCCTCATCTTTTCGCCACCATTAGGCAGTTTTGTGGGGAAACATTCATTTATTTGCCAAACACTTGCTTAAAATTCACTATATATTTATAGTATAATATACTTATATTCAGATATTTCACTTTTTGTTAAGCATGCTGTGTGGCCTTTGGTTTAAAAGGTCAACACACATTTGAAGTCTTCAGCCTAATTATTGTGAATTGACTTAAGACCTTTTGGCTGACCAGAGACTGACTTTTTTTTGTAAGCTTTTCTTTGTTGGATATTTCACTGCTGTTTGAGGTGGATGTATTTTTTCTTTTTCTTTTTAAATGAAGGCAGGATTATTTGTAGACATTCCAGTGAATCTTTATTGGCAGAATGAATCTAATTACTCCACATAGTACAGCCTGGTACCCAGCGAGAACACCTAGGACCTGATTAATTAATGCTTAACAATGAACAGATACTGTAGAGATATTTAAAACTTAGGTCTAAAAAGTATTATCTTTATACTTTTTCGGCTGCTTTGTTCCTTCATGGTCTCTTAGATCACTGTCACTCCAGAGACAATGGCTAGGCAGGTGAAGTGGTGGCTATAAGCTTTCCCAGACCCGACCTCAGCCGAGGACTATGTGTTTATGAGGTGCTTTTGAAATGTGATGATGTCATGCACCGGCTGTGAAAACATGTTAGGCGGCCGTTCCATTGGCCCTAATGAGAATATTAGTAATGAACACGGCACAGCGAGGAAATGTGATGAAGGACCCCCCTAGATGTAGTATCATAGATGGGTCTTACTTGATACCTTGTGAGCCACTTATTTCAAAGTTAGACCAAAAATGAAACCAATTCGATACTGGACTCCCTCTCAGTATTAATCACTTGTCACTAGATGATGCAAAGCTGTATCTGCATATTTGCACAGAGCTCCAGCATCAACCAAACACTCCCCTTTACTTCAAATATATAATGCTGCTTTCTATTATGGTATATCTGTGAACATATTAGCTCACTGTTGTGGTAATAACTCAGCTAAAAAAAGGAGAAAACATGAAAGCCACCCTCCCTTTAATGCATGACGTAATAATTCATTAGGTGAGAGCTGACCTTTAACTCCAGTAAAAGCACAAAACTGCAGTGAAGGTGCCTTTCATGCATTCTTGGGTGAGACAGAAAGACCAAAAATTACATTTACTCCGGATACAGCAAGAAAAATAGAGTAAGAAATATTTTCCCTGGTCATAACTCAGGTGTGGGTTGACACAGTACCATTTAAAACTGATTTAAAGTCAGGTTTGCAAAAAAGTATGTAAAACGATGAATGTTTGATCATCCGTAAATGGGGAAACTGGTACTATATATTTTGTATTTTTTACTAATGGTTGATGGTCAAACAGCAGGTTGGTAGGCTGACCCTAAGTCAGCCTTGAAAAGTGACTTCAGCATGGAACACAGAGTATCTTACATACAGTACATTATCTTCTATGTTAGATATATCTCAGACACACAGTAGGTACATGTATTTATTTAAGGGTCTTGCAAATCTGGCAGCCTCAAGAGCATTATATCAGTAATCAAAGATAGATAGAGTTTACATTTAACAGCAATATTTAGGTTTACTCTATTTAGAATTCAGTGAGCAAGGCACATTAGCTCTGACAAATGTTTATCTTCCAGTGACTTTGACACACCAATGAGAAGACACTGTTTCAAATTCACTTTGATCTTTTAAACTCATACCATGTAGTCTTAAGCCCTGCTCAGATGTGATTATTTTATAAAGGGGAAGCAGGAGGATCATGTAATCATTGCAGAACATGTCTGTGAATTAATACTGTCCAAATCGTAAGTCACTTTTTATACATTTGGTTCCAGGAAGAAGAAATCTGGGCTTTGTGATGGCTTTGTTATTTTACCTACTTACACTTATAAGAACCTAGTCCTTTCAGGAAGCAAAGCTACTTGGCAATAAATATGATTCTGATTCTGGCTGAAAAGAAGAGGAGCTGCAAGGTACCAGGGTGCACAGATACCCCAAAAGCCAAGTGCCGGAAATGTGACGTCCACCTCTGTTTCACATCCACCAACAATTGTTTCCTGAGGTTCCACACAGAATAGGAAATTAGAGTGTGTTTTATCCAAAAGTGAAACACTGATTCAAACAATAACCCTCACAAACACACATTCAGACACACTGAAACAAACACACACACAGACACACCTCGGCAGTTATTTGGAAAATGGATTATATGTTTTTATGAAATGTGAGAAACATTTATACGTGAGGTGTTAATAGTAGTTTTTTTATTTGATTGTTTGATGTTTAAAGCTTCTAATTTTAATTGACTGGAACCATTTGTGGTTGATGTTTGTCAAAATAGCACCTTCTCTAATGCATACAGTGCTTGTTTTCATTATTCCACTTATCATATAAAACCTTGGTGTTTCAGTACCATCAAAGCACATTGTTGCCCTGAGGGAAACCATTTATGATACATATATTATCAGGGACACCCAAGCTCCCAAAAAATGGGTACAAATATTTTTTCCCCCAAAAAATAAAAACTCATGCCATAGAGGGGTTAATGGTTAACATTTTCAGCTCATTAAAACATCTTCACCAAGACACACTTGGGTCTGTTTTTAAAGCAAACACTTCTGTATCAATGTGCCTCTGTGTGATCGCCCAACGACCGCAGCTATAGGTTGGGATCGTCGCTAAAGATGTAGTACATAACCTAAAACTATGAGGCTACATCCCTCCAGATTCTGGACCCATTTGTTTCTAATATGTTTTCCAGTGGGACTCTGTGAAATGATAAATGCTGTTCCTCTAACTGACACTTTTATGATGTACATTTTAAACAGCACTGTAGGTCGCTGGGCTGTACATGCTCTTCCCACTCCAACTGTGATGTGAGTTAAAAATGACCACCAGGGGAGTAGAACCTATTTACAACTCCCATCTTGATACTGTTGGACACAGAATGTAGAGATCCTGTAGTAAAAACCTTTTTTCGCACCTTGTCGGGGGAAACTGAATCTACAAAAAAAGGATTTAGACCGACCTACGATTGCTCAACTGTTGAGATTTTCAAAGCAGTTCAGCGTATGATTAAAAGAGAGCCAACACACATTATAATACCAATGAAAATAAACTCTTACCCCAAATATGTGTAACGAAAGAACCTCTTGATAATCATACGCATATGTAATTACAGGATAATTTTCCAATCACTCATTTAACATTTTCACGATATTTATGCAAATTATGATGAATATAAGAAAAGACTGCTGTGCTCTGGTGATCCTGCTAAAAACCACCAGGCATGACCCACGAACGACACACTTTGTGAGCATATGGAGTTTCCCCCACAGACCCTTCCTCTCTGGGGGATTAGGACCTTTCCTATCACACAAGCCTACTGGAGGGAGACCAAAGAAGTTCCTCGCCATTCTAATCAAAAGGGAAATTAAAGGCTTATTCCTGTTTTTATGCTGACTTATTTTAAAGTCAGATAAAAAAGAACAAAACAATCGAAGCAAGATGTTGATTTTCCCACATACGTTTACAGTTTTTCAATCTTTCAGTAACCACTTATACAAGGTAAAACCTTTTCTTCACCAGCACTGCATACATGCTCACGCCTTTGCCTCGATCAAATTTCCAATCCTTCGCAGGCACACAAACATCTTATGAAACGCTCTTGCACTCGAAATTCACTTGTATGGGCAAGCTGCCCAGGAACCCTTGTTGTAGCACTATGGAGCGAGAGAGATCATTTGTCTTTGAGCAGTTGTTCACCCCCCTAAAGTGAGATCCAACTATGAGTAACTTGGTGTCAAAAACTCACAAAATAGCCAAAATGAATAGGGATCTAAATTTATACTTTCCCCTTTGCAATTGTTGTACTGCTCACTGACTACCAAGCAGCAAAGTCTTTGCTCTATCCCCTGTTACTTCATTTTCTCCTTATACAAATAATTAAATCAAACATCCAGTGTATAGTCATGAAAACAGAAATCAAGCTGTGAAGACATGTCCACCATGTTGACCAAACCAAACTTTTTTTTTCCTTGGAACATGTGAAGTTAGTGTTCCAGATGCAGTAAGACGCTCAGAGATCTCCAGATCGCTTTAAGCCAAGTTGAAATTTGAAACCACGAAGGCTTGTGGGGGGAGAAGAATAACAAAAGGCCCTGGTAGAAAAGCACTGAGAAGAAAGCGGCAGTTTTCATGCTTTACCAACTTTCAGATGAGATTTAAAAACATCAAAGTGGAACTTAAAACATATGCATACATATTAGGAGGCCCATTAAGAGCGTCAGCCACAGTGAGTACCTGAGTATTTCCTTTAGTGTTACTAAATGAAAGCTTTACATTTATGAACCCCTATTGACTACGAAAATTCAATTTAAAATCAATATTTCTACAATATCATGTTGGCTTCTCTAATATTCTCTCTATTTGCTCATTATTTTTACATTTTCTCTTAAAAAGTAAATAATAATGTAATGATACAAGTTACCACAAAAAACACAATGTAAGAACTCTCACACTGTCATCCAGTTCAATTCTATCACAGACAACCACTGCTTGTCCCCATGCCTGAGGACCTGGGTGTGCCATTGCTCTAAAATAAGCTTCCCTTTCATATGGCAGTTGTCCTGTTGGATGGCCTATTTGGTGTACAAAAGTCAGTCTGTTTCCTACAGGTTGCAGACACAAAGCACACCACTGTCTGACACATCTTCATCGACATGACTGGGTGAGCCACTGGGAATATTTTGCCACTGTCAGTAGGTGTTAGCAGAAATTGACATGAGGCTGCAGAGGAAGACTGAGAGGTGTGAGCCTCAGTAGTCTGCGTTTGTGTGGGGTATTGTTGAAACAGGTACCTTGGTAAGAGTATTTGAAAACACAAAGGAAAACTATATACGCCTGTTGTAATGACAATTGCACAGAGGGAAATGCACAAATATTTTTTTGACAAATTATTGCAGCAATTGATAAAGTTTCAGGTTATGTAATGTTTTTTTGGTTGACTAATTCAACAAAAACAGGTTGTCAAGGAAACAGGTATGCAGTGTTATTTTTACAACTTAGATGGCAGTCACAGAGTGGTCTGCTTTGACTGATCCTGCTGAGATAATAGAAGAAGTCTTTGATTTGAAGTAATTCCAGGTAATAGTTTCCAGAGAGAGACATTCAGCACTGAGGAATGCAAACTAATCTGGTCACATTGGTTCTGCTGAAACTCTCAGAAGACCCCGTAGGGTCACAACCCTCATTATACCAGCCCACATTTACATCCCTCTTCAATATAAAGTTAAAGGAAAAGTAATGAAAGGAAGATGGAACAAGGGAGGGGCTCACATCAAGTGAACCATAGCTACTGTTCACATGTGGAATGAATGCATTGAACTGTGCTATAATCTGCACCACTGCACAGCATTTTCACTGTAGAGTTAAAGGACTTTTGTGAAGAATGTGGAAAATAAGTGATTATTGAAAAGACTTAGACCGTTTGGCTAAGTCCAAATTTGCTACTTTTACAAACAAATGTATTTAAAATTCGACTATTTTTTTAATCCTGAAGTGAACTGCTAGCATTTGAAATTTCACTACAAAGCAAAATAGACGACAACATGTCAGCTGCCAGGGCACTCCTGTAGCGGTCTAAGCCAACAAATTAAGAACGCCTGGCGTAATTTGTGAAATCCTGTTAAGGATACAGTTGATGGGCAGGGATTTTGTCACTGTGCAGACAATGGCTTCACTCTCTGCTCCCGGGTAATTTTCATTAATTAAGCAACGTGGCGCTCAAAAGCTAATCCAATCACACAGCAGTCTTTTCTCACGGTTCCAGGCCTGGCTTGTGGGTGACTCTGGTGGACCTGCTGCTTGACACCACAAGCGACACAACAATGTGGACTGCCAAATAGAGCTGGGACAGAGGATGGGGATCTGGAAAGAGCGGAGGAGGCAACGGAAATAACAAACCACCCATACATAAACCAACAAAGCCAAGGCTCAACCAACAGTTGCCTAAATTCACTGCAGTATCTCAAGATTTTATTCAATGCTTCATGGCACTGACTGTGGACAAAGGATGGAAGAACAAATACCTTCTTTCATATATTCCTGTTTCCTCTGAAATAACCACTGTATGTTGACAGCAGGTGTTATGAGTCACTGGATTCACAGATACTGTGTATTAGTGTTGAAAAGAACATCTTTAAAAGGTAGAAGCGGCTTTATTGTAGCATCTTGACCTCCCTCTCCCCCTCTGTTTCTGGTAAAGTCATTTGGACATGCAGGCATTTGGGACAGTTAATTAGTTTGCCATCTTCTCTTTCAGTACAGCGACTTCCTCTGCACAGAACAAATGCTCTGCATATGCCCAGCCACTGTAATCTGTTAAAGTGTCCCCAAATGGTCATCCAATTGAAAATTCACAACATTTTTAAAGATGCTATTATATTTTATCACTTTTTTCTGTATTTAAGCACAAAGCTATATGGTCACTGATCACTGAGATTTGAGAAGTAAAGCAGGTGGGGTGGTCTACGTGTCACATCTGATTTAGGGCCGTGAGAAATTCAGGTGCATCCTTCTTTGTTATTTTCTCTTTAGCTCTTCAGATGTAAATGCTAATGCTTCAGTATTTTCCTCAGTATTTCCTTAAGACAAAAAAAAATTAAAAAACATTACATTGTGCCAGGCATTGATCTAAAAAATTTAAATTAATACCTTTTGTTGGTTTTTTTGAATGTCAAAGCTGAGACAAATAGTCTCCACGGTTATTGGCTGACGTACTCTATTCACTTTGTCCATCAGCCTTTAAGCGTTTTCTCTTTTGAAGTCCATGCTTCAATTCTCTGCTTGATGTTATGTGCCAATAGACCATACACTGCTAACAGTTTGACATATCCCCTCAGACAAAGAGCCACAGGCCTCCTCGGACTAATGGATATAACAGATCACACCAGACCCAGATGAAAAGACAAAATTTGAACTGGAAAGTGCAGCTGAGATGGAAGACTTGGGGAGAGGTTCTCTCAGTGTTGTATTTCTTCTTGTTCCCATTTGGAGAAACCTGATTTGATTGAGAATCCTGGAGCATAGCTTTGAGTAGTGAGTATGTCTTTGATTTACTAATGTTTCAGGCCATGCAGAGTTGTTGAGCCTACCGTTGACCATCCTCTGACCCCTGATCCTTGGCCTTACCTACCCTGACGATCTGTGGCCAGACAAGAATAGAATAAGTGTATCTAATTTATATTCTTGCTGCTCAAAAGTCTATTTCATGCCTTTGACTTTTGAATTATGCCTAAATGTGTATTTTGCCACTGCTATCTCTTCTTATACCCTAGAAATCTTAAGAGCCTGGTGTTTAAAAGAAAACCAATTAAAAACAGCTGCCAGTAACATGTTACTGCACTGACTGAAAAGTAACAATGTTCATATTTACATTCACACTATTACCACCTAATTTCACATTTGTGAAAACAGTATCTATCACTCAGTTATAAGGAATTTGGTTTCGATAACAGCAGTGATGAAGGATGTATTTGTTTTCAATGAGGGGAACAACTGCAGGATTAAGCCAAGGGACTCCCATAGACCGAGCCAATGAAGGGAGATCGACCATCTAACAGTCCTATTTTTACAACTGTCGGCTTCAGATTAATGCAGCTGACAAAACGACATGTGGGTGTTGATGGAATTCCTGCTAAAGCTGGCAACCCAAGTGTGCCGCTCTCGCCTCGACCTGGTCACAGATACTCCCACCTGGGCATTGTGCAAGTCTGAGCTGAGACAACTGCCCAGAGAAACCACCTAGCCAACCCAAATCAGTCCACCCCTGGAGGTGTGCATGATTGACCACAACACTTTCTCAATTTCTGCTTAAAATAGGAGAAGATGGGAAAAAAAACAACCATGAGAACTATTGGATTTCATAGCATGGGTATTGTGGGATTGGGTAGACCTTCACCTCAGAACCAAACAAGTCCTCATTCATGCCAGCTACTAAAATCACATTCTTTAGTTTCACATGGTATAGATTCAATGCCTTGGTACAGACTGTGGAACATCCCTGATCTTTTGTTGAGAACAAATTAGGCAGCCTTACTCCCCTCTAGTGAAGCATTGCCTCATGTCTCATCCAAGAAAATGTTTAGTTTATTGTTATAAATGGATTCTTATTTTTTTTTTTCCAGAAAAGAAAATCTGATGAGCTCAAAAAAGCCTGAAAGGTAATTGAGCTTCGGGACAGGGAGGGAAACTCCAGTGGGGTGTAATATGAGAAACTGCACAAAGCACAACTGAAATCAATTACAAATGATACCGCAGGAATTATATGCTGGAAAATATTATATCTTACCCACAGTAAATTCACCACCCTTTAGTCAGAATGTATTCCTGCAGTCTGCCTGGTGCATCCTGTAGATAAGGATAACAGTACGCAAACCTCACTGCAGCTCACTGTGTTAAAGGGGTAAAGTGAGACTCATTGGCTGGCACAGACAATGTTTAATAACCTAAACTGTGAATTATGCATATTTTAACCTGATACAGTAAAAAAAATGGAGGATGGATCATGCAGAGCAACAAGAGGAATGTGCAGAAGGTTAGACGGCAGCATCCCTCCGTTTTGGCTACTGGCACTGCAGGGCAATCTTGGAAAAATATTGTTCTCCAGTCTAGCCAGACCTCAGCCAAATGCTGGACTAACTCAATGTGACATCAACTGCTAATGCAAAAAAGTAAAAAAGGCCCACCTTCAACACACAAACGTCAAGACCTCTCTCTTTCTCAGACAAACACATACACAAAAAGTCTAAAGACCAGGAGAGCAAGTCCACTGTTCACTGAACCACTGGAGATTTCACAGGAACACAGAGGTGAGGGGGCTACAGACCTTCCCTTCTCTGTTACGTCCCAGAGGAGTCCTGCGCTACTTCCATTTCACAAACAACCTAAGGACCATTGCACAGGATGTGGGAAGTGGAGGAGCCATGGAGAGGGCCAGCTTCCAAAACAGAGAAACAGATATAAGCCTGAGCTTGGCAAGAGACCAGGTTTCTATCTGAGCGAGTGACCCCTGACAAGAGGAAAAAGGAGCAAAGCTCTTAGGAAGATGGCATCACTGAAAATTCAGATGTTATGCTGAATGGTGGTTGAGCAGTTGCTGTCCAATAATGGTGAACTTACACAACAGAGTTCACAAATGTGTGTTTCCTTTGGGCTTTAGTTGAACTCTTGAATTAAATTTGAATTGCACGGACAGTGTCTTTGATATGCAAGACTGGAAAAAGTACCTGACCAGTACAGTTTTACTGCATTATTATTGCTATATGCAACAGTCAAATTATACAAATACAGTATTTATGATTACTTGTAGTTGCAATTAACACCTTAGATTTATTCACTTTCAATTACGTTAATAGATATTTTCTTTTCCCCCTTCTTTTTAGTTATGCAGTGTTTAGTCTACTTAACAAAACAATAAATGACAGACAGATATGCATTTAAAATGCATTCTTCCATAAGCCATTCTTTAAAGTGTAAAGATGTCTGTGGTGCAATAATGAAACAGCCAGTGCCTATAGCCTAGTCTCAAAGGGCTCAGGAGATACAAGGGGGTTATGTGATACCCAATCAGAGCGGAGCCATAACACACATGCTTGTAGGGAAAGATGAGAAGCAGCTGCTAACTGCTGGCTACTTGCTGGGCCTCACTTCACCCTGGTAAAACCACTCATAGTTGTGTAAATGAGAAAACAAAGCGGACCAAAGAGGTCAGTCCATTTCATCAGCATAAAGTGCTGGGCAGGTACGTTTTATAAGCAAATGTAGGCATTTCTAGTGAAATGTATACTAGAAACAGAAACAAGTCCCCTAAAAGCCATCAACCAAAAATGAAGTTATGGTTGTGTAATTGTAGAGCAACATGAAGAATCAAATCAACCTTTATTTGTATAGCACCCTTTATACAGGTAAGTGCAACTCAAAGTGCTTCACAGATGATAAGACAATAAGACACAACATGTGTAGAAAAAAAAAACCCAACAGAAACAAACAACAACAAGAAGTCAATTTTCTGTCATTATCTTGTATGTCAGTGTTGCTAATCACATCACACTGGTGTTGTCTCTGACAAATCTTTGTTTTCTGTGGCTTAATTATGAAAGCATAAATTAGATTTGATGCAGCGGCTCAATGTAGCCTCTCAGGAATTACCTCAGGATAGCCTTGTTAAGAAGAAAGAAAATATTTAGCTGTTATTATTTTGTGTCCGACAATTATACAAAAACTATAGATTAGGCGGAACCCCAGCATTCAGGTTCATCTACATTAATGCAAAGCAATAAAAAAAACATGGCACAGAACATATTTAAGATAATCCATAAACATCCCTGACAATTAGTGCAAGTTCACTCAACTGACGGTTTCAAACTATGGAACATCTTGGGGATGTGATGAGATATAATCCATCCACCCGTCCATTTTCAAAATCCGATTATTGTCGCTGGAGCTCAACAGGAAATGTTGCCTTTTGTTCGCTGACATCCTCTGAATGCGTGCATCGATCCAATAAAGTTATCTGAAGCAAAACATTACAATGCAGTAGACTGGCTGAAGATAAACAATCAGCATACAGCAAACTGTAGAATTAGTCTATTTTGCTTCAGCGCAGTCTTACATTGTGGCTGTCTTGTCTGTGTCAGAGGGACACTTTAACCCTGCAGCCTTCATTCCTCCACAAGAGACATTCAATAATTTTGAAAAAACTGACTCAACTTGTGTTTCCAACAGCTGTGATTTGCAAGATTGTCGCTCACTCTCTCCCTCCCTCTCTGTTTCTTTCGTCTTTCCTTTTAGTTGTCTTTCCCTCCCTCACTCTCTCTGTATCCCTATATTATCTTTTTCAGTGTATAACTTCATCTCATCTCAAACCAAAAAGGAATGGAGCAAGTGGCTTGTTCTCTTTTCAACTCATTTTAACTGGCTTTATTTAGACACCTCTAATTTCCTTTTCTCGGTCTAGTAAGGGCAGACATCCAGCATCTCATAATCCCATGATGCAGCCCTGTATTGACCTTCGTGAGCGGACGCACTGCAGCATTGACTGTGTGCTCGATGATCAGGGCAGGAGTGAGGAGGCTGCATGCTCTTAGACTGCTTTTCATCTGTTTAGACAGACAGTTAATATTACCTTTTATTCCAGGTCTTACTCCCTAAAGTTGAGCACATGTGATTTGTTTTATGTGTGGGAGATAGCTGAAGGCTGTCTTGTCCTTCTTTGACCTGTTGTGCTGCAATAATCTGTCTACAGGCTCAAGACAATTTGAATTGAAAATCATGGAACCAGTTAGCCGGCGAAGGTAAATATGGCTGCACTATGTGATGACTTTGGGAGAGATTCCTAAATGAGGAAATACATTCTACTCACATGTGAGGCATATAATCTGGCAACAATCATTTACATTGCATGCACACAGCACCTATTTTCCCTGTTTGCATTGGAATTTATGGAATCAAACCCAAACAAAAACATGACAGAGGAACCAATTAAAACCAGTCTGTTGTGTATGAATGAAATACGCTCATTTAACCATAATCCCATTGTAATTTTAAGAGTAATGAACAGGCAGCAAGTTTAAAAAAGATAATGTGTTTCGTGTTCATCTTGAAATAAGGGGAAATTTGAATAGATTTCCTTATTTTCCTGTTCTTCCAAAAAGCAATTATGCACAAATGAAGTTTAAACGGGTATTTTCCATTTTAAAAGAACATTATGCCTCTCTGCGTTTACACTCCCTTTCACATTTCATTGCGGCACATGACAGTAGCTGATGGATTGGGCTTTCGGTGGCTGAAACTGCTCGCGGGGAGATTGCTACCAGATGAAAAGGTCTTAGAGTGCAAACTGGGTGGTTTTGAATAAAGCTATAACTCTATACTCTGAGTGTTATCACAGACCACACTACATAAAGAACACTGGTGTGACACAGATAGAAATTAAACTTCATTTGCTCCAAATGTTCAGATAATGAAAATAAAAAAATTAAAAAAACACTGAATTTTGGATAAAGGTAATCTCCCTATTTGCCTGAAGCAACATATTTTGTGGTATTGAAGCTATTTTGAGGTTAACCATTTTCAAAAACAATTGAAAAACATGCTATGAACACGGTGCTGATGAGGTGAGTGGAGACAGGTGTCGCTGATGGAACAGGAAGTCAGGTCAGTCGGTGGCACGGGGCCTGACAGAGCCTTCATAAACAAAACAATTAGTCATTCTGAGATATTGCCACATCTATGGTCACATCTATTCAGCCTTCTTCAAAAACAGTGCTTCTTTATGAACTATGGTCATTTTGCCCCTATGCACAGCCAATACTTTATTAGTGTATGAACTTTAAACACACTTGTGATAAAAATCTCGAAAGGATAAACATGCCCCATTCGAGGAGAGATCCTAACAGAATATTTAGGTTTTCTACTTCAATGATTCAACATTTCGTCTTTGTTCTGTAGCAAAAGGAAGTGAGCAGGAGATTAAATTGCAAGGATTGAAATCAGACTGTAATCAGAAGTTGTAAAAAGAAGTTGTTTGGTAACAAAAGGAAGCATCATCTTACAAATTCCTGATGTAGAATAACTGAGCAATGTAACCATTCAGCAAATTTCAAACCTCTGTGGCTTTGAAAAACATAGGTTTCAAATCTTGGCCATCTAATTATACTGTATGTGCTTGCCTTACGGGAGATGCAAAAAGAAAAAAACCAACAATAAACTACCCTGTGTATTTGTTCAGATTTTACGTACACTTCTTTGACTGACAAATCGAAAGAAGCACAATAGTCCTTATAAGACACAACTGCAATGCAATCCAGATGTTCTTTTCTTCAACTGAGGGAAAAATATGTGTGTACAGTCCCCTTAATCCGCTTAATATGTAAAATTTCAAACAGTTATAAAAATATTTTTCCTCAGAATAACCTCCATATGAGCGAGCTTGTTGAGCTGTCTAATTTTCTTGCCTTCTTTGTCTGTCAATATTTCCCAGATGACAGTGTAGACTTCCTGATAGATCAGACTCGGTTGTTTTCATATGAAGAACTTACTTACAATGACTCTCTGAAGTATAAACATGGTTTAAAGATGGACAATCCCTTGCCTCCTCTGACATCTGATAACTTGCACAAAGATGACATCAACTCCAAATTATACAGATCGGTATGGATCAGTCTACATTTTCAATCTGTCTACTACACTCTCATTTTCAGCAGCCATCCCACTGGAAAGCACTGGAATACAGGAAGTAATGGGAAACCTGTGGAATTTCACTCCCAGGTCAGTGACCTCCTGCCAGGTTCATGTCTGCTCTGTCGGCCCCAACTTGATGTGACCTACACTGCAGCACGCAGTCATATTGCCGTGCCAGTTCCAAAGTCAGGCTTCTGACTGAGTAGCAACCAGCTCCCACACTGAGTCAGTAACTTTACTAAACCAACAGAACTATCCCAGCAGTCACATACGTAGAAATAAAAACCCATGCAGGTCTGATGTGACACCTGGCTGGGAGTTGCTCTGAAGCGTGAGGGGTTGCCCCGCCATCCAGAGAGTGGAGAAGGGCTTTGTTGCCTTTCAAAGTCTTGATGCCTGGCCCCTCCACGACCAGACAGAGAGAGTCGGCCCGGCGCTGGAGCCTTGGCAGTCAGGAAGATCTGTGGTGTGGCCCCTCCTTTTCACTGGGCTGGGATAAGCCAGGGAGTGTGGCGCCTCTGAGGTTAGTGGGCTGCCTCATCGAGACACCAGCTCCATCATGAGCCTATTTTTATTCCACTTTCTCGCTTTATTTTTTTTCTTCTCCCCAACTTAGACCTCTCTTGCTCTTTTTTTCAACTCAACACTTTTGCCTTCTCTGTGTATCTCTTTACCACTGTCCTCTTCTTCCATGGTGTTGAGATGTGTTTCAGCCTCTATGCATGACAGAGGAAAATGAAAAGGCCTACATGGCTCGTTTTCTGGTTTGGATCCCAATATTCACTTGCTTCTCCCCCTTTCTGTCTTGCTGTATTTATTTTGAGAAGACACTTGCCAAGAGCCCCTTGTCACTGGTTTGGCAGTATTCATGCAGTGTATATATTCAACGTGCTTTAACCTTTATGAACAAAAAACATTTATCGGTATCTACAAAAGAGGCATTGTAAATTATTCTCATGTTTGTCTCCATCAAACTTTGATTTAATCTCAACATGTAACCTTTTCCATAGAGTTGCACTTAGAAGAATAATTAACATGCAGGTTGCCATCTTCCTCACACTGGGCCAAGAATAAACAAAAAAGGAAAGCCCTGAGAAAGATTGAACCGTCTTTGTTGGTATTCCAGTTCCCTAAATGTCAGGATTGTACTTTTGATGGAAAAGATCACTGTATTTAACCAGCTAATCCAACATGTCGAGTCAATTCACGTACAATATGGTTATGCTGGCGAGTTAGCAGGGGGTCCTCAGTTTTCAGGAAAGGAGTTTACCATCATAAAGCAGCTGTCCCACATCAACAGTCCCTACAGACACAGACAGTGCTGTGTTTGTGCCATAAGCCATTCTACACAAGCACATTGTGGCAACTCCTCCGGCATTTCTTAACAGCCTGGCAACAGCAAGCTCACAGAGTGAAAAGGGTCTAGACTGGTCTTCTAAAGAGACCCTCGCTTCACATTAGCACTCCGGGTTAAAAAACATTGCAACAAGGATACTGATGTAAATAAAACCTTAATTAGGACAGTTTACCAGAACTTTAAATGAGAACAAACAGTAACTACAGTAGGTTTTGTATAAGATATGAGGGTGAAAAATGGGAGCTTCACCACAATTATCAAGGTCCCAAACACTACTAAATGGTCTAAAACTATTTATATATCTTTAGAACTTCAGACAAGGTTTGTTTAAATAATAGGGGAAGGCAGAGTCAGAAGGTCCTTGGCACGAGATAAAGGAATTATTTGATTTATTTAGAACCAATCTGCTTTCCTCTCAGCATCACCCATCACTCTGCTAACAACCATAGCTAAATGAGCTCTGTATCTCAAAAAAGGAGTTTCACACAAAAGTATTCTATGAGCTGTCCTGGCTGAGTTGAATTCATTTGAATAATTTACTTTGCAGAATAGCATGAATATGGGGAAATGGTTGATCCATCAATCTAGTCTGACACTCAGCTTTAGAAAAACACTGTTTCCCCTCAGTTCTTTGTTTTTGTATATCTAATGAGCTAAGAAATAGAAAACAAAAGGTAGTGGGTTATATAATAAAGTTTTCTTTGGTGAGCTTGGAACGGATTTGAAAACCCTGAATTAGTTTGGTGCTGTATGAGCAAGCAATTTCCTCTCTCTCATCCACAGAGCACACCACTGCCACGGTGTTCATTTCCACTGGCTTCCTTCAGTGCCCACATCTGAAGATTCCCAGGCTTAAGCAGGGATTGGAAACTAACCTACTGTCCAGTGTGAACACAGCGATGTGAGCATATCATGCCACTCTTTCACTCTTTCCAGTCAGAGCACTCTGACGTCACACCGTTAATCCCTTTCACCATACCACCCAAGCCTTGGGGAGACCACACCAAATGCATCACTCACCCCTTTGAGCAGAGGAGTGAATACCACTGGGATCAAATTAATGATGCTGATTACATACTGTAAACCAGTAATCAACTTCACAGAAGGCAAAGCACTAAGAGTTGCACCAGTAAAGGAGCGGTCGTATCAAAACTACTACAGTGATTTGCCAGTTAGGAGAGCTCATGAAAGAAAAACTCGCCCTCTATAAAATCCCAAAACTGTTATGACTCAACAGCAGAAAATCTCCAAGAGAGAAGGAAGGCTATATCCACAAAGATATGTGGACTTCCCAATGCAAATGAAGCCATGATTCAGGGGTCCCTTTAAAACGTAGAATGCATTTACTACTAAGTCACATGTACCTGACATCACGGCACACATCCTAAATTTAAAGGTTTTAACGTATTATGTCTCATGTTCCAGGCGTCAATTGGTTTCAACTCATTTTCAAATCTAGCTGCACTTAAACTCACTCACTATGCAATGGTAGTATGACATTAACAAAACATTTAGTAGACTTGATTGAATTGTAATGGATTATACAACTCAAACAAGTTTCAAGAGTCTGCTAATTGATTTTCATATTGTACTGAAATGAATGGAAACCACTACCTGCCTGGAATGATGGGAAATAGAAATAGAAAATGGTCACCAAATCTTTTAAGTTTAAAGAGCTGTAATTAAGAAGCCTAAACTTGAAAACATATTGGTATGGTCATTTAAATTAATTTATTGAGCAAACACCGTTTATGAGAAATGAACTCACTCGCCTTTAGGAAAAGACTGTCCCACTTCAATATGGTTTGTAATAAATCTACTGAGTATTTAAAAAGTGGCTATTTCAACAAAGCACTAGTGCTCCAAATGGTAGCGCTGCTCCTACAGATGAGAGGAGGCTCTCTAGAAAATAACAAATGACCTAAGTGGTTAAAATGGTCTACAAAGGCCTGGAAGCTGCAACGCCAGCTTAGTAGCACTTGCCACAGCTACACAAAATATCCACTGGGACAGTTTGTGTAAGTGCTTCTTTCCTCATATACTTATTCCCACAATCATGGCCTGTGACCTAAAGGAGATCATTCCGCATTTCCCTCCAGGCCTCCCCATCAGCCCAAGTCTCCCAGAACTTAAAAAACAGCCACTAAAGTTGAGTGAGTTGCTGCAATGCATGAATTAAGATTTAGCTCACTCACTCACTTGTACTTATTTAGCCTATCTGCCCCTACTGGCCACTAGGGATGGCAACATCTACAGATGTTACACTGAACTTAGACTGTTTCATTGCCCTCTCTACAGTACTGGTGAAGTGTGTAGGGTGCCTTGCATCAACATAACCTAATTTCCTTCAGTAAGCTCCCATCTTTAAGTACTTGTCCTGTAATGTAAAATCACTAGCAGGCCAATTTTATAATTTCAACTCAATCATAAGCACACACACACACTCACATACAGAAGAAATAGGTCAATTAAGTCATGCAGTGCTTTCAGATCCCACCAGCCTCTAAGTATGGATCTGCAGTGATTGAAGCATTGTCTGTTGTATGTCCAGGCCAAAACTCTTTTCAGCTTGTGTGCTTTGGCCTCATCTTGATGTACCCTTCTCTTACTGCACAAACACTGGCCAAATCCTGCAACTCTGTCCCACCTTCCCAGACTGGGAAAAGAACACACTGGCACGCAAACTGCTGCACAATTCATCTCTTTCATCCCCTTACAAAACAAATGTTCTTTACAGTCATTTTTAAATACAAGAGGGGGAAACTGTTTAGCTGCTGGGAAACTCTGCACATTGCTTTGCAAAATACAGACAATATAAATGATTACTTTTTACTTTATAATCTAAGTTCATAAGTGTGACATCATTAAATGGTGCAAACTACGTCCTGGAGGTGGTTAACATGTTGCGACACTGGAGATTGCAGTGTTATGCTTGCTGAATGTTAGAAAGATTTATATTTTCCTAATAAGTTTAAATTTTTCACTTACTGTCATGCGGTGGATATTTCCTGTCAGTAACCAGACCGAACACCAGAATTCAGTTCTGACAAATAGGGTGCAACTGCAGTGTCTCCACTAATCAGAAAGGCATACTCATCTGTTTTGCAACCACATGTTGTAAATTAGACTGACATGACAGGAGTATTTTAACTTTTCATCTATTTCACCAAATTTAGATTGCAGGCAAACACATCCTCTTTCCCCCGAAAGTCCAATCAAAACCCTCCTTGAGTGTTTACAATGTTGGACCACAGTGCCCACACAGGCTTTGTCCGGTCTCAGGTAACAGATTTGTGTGTGTTTCCTCAGATGGCTTAATTGTGGGAGATAAAGGCCGAACATTAGCAACAGGGGGATATAGGTGTGGCATAAGTGTGCTTCTGAATAGCTCTTCCCTCCCAAGTGGAAAAAAATAAAGGCAAATTGAATATAATCATGCTGGCACTTCATTAGGGTGCCCCCGATCGGTTATCAGAATCCAGGAGAGCTGAGAGGGGCAAAGTGAAGGGAAGTCCCTTCAGCAAGACAAACAGCATGGACAAAGACATCTGAGCAGAGTCGGAGTTCAGGAGAGAGAATGCCTTGTGAACTCTCCCCCATGTCTGTCCTTCATGACATATGCAGAGGCCCAGCCACTGACAACATGCGAGGGTGTGGGGGTTGAGGAGAGCGAACATGTTGAATAAACATATTCAGTCCGCTGCTACACCCCTGATTCCCCATCCAAATGAAAACCTCACATGATATACAGTATAGATTCATCGGATAGCTCAGTTTATACTCTGTGTTTATACACCAAGACAAATGTACCTTTTCTAGCCAAGAGATCATGATGTTTCTATCTCCAAACAAACATCCTCAGACCCTGCTACATGTTCCCCAGACCTCTAGGATGTGTTGATAATGTTGTGTGATAGCTGAGACAGCGAGACAGTCTAAAAAGAAACAGTGATGAACCCTGGAAAAAGGACAGCTTAACTCTTAACAGTCCAGTATCAGTAAGAACTGTGTTATACGAGCTGCGGAGTAGCTGAGCCTTCAAGGTTTCATGAGTTCACCTCTGCACAATTCATTTAGGGCCAGTCACATAAGTACTTCACTGCAATTACAACAGAAAACAGGTACTTTGGGACGATGATTTGCCCATGTAATCGATGGGGTTTCTTGTTGACGCCTCCCTTGTTTCCCAATATTGTCATGGTAACAAACCACCACTTGAGCTTCATCTACACGACACTATTACACGCACACTGCATGAGGTAAATTGCCTCCTCTTCGCTCTCAGCATCTGCTTTCTTTCTCACTCGTTCTTCTTCATCTAGTCTCTTCAAAGGAGCGGGTATAGTACCGAACTCTTTTATGCTCAGATTCTCATACAGCATCTTCACAGCTTATATATTTCTTCTCTCTTTTGCCAAATTTAAAAATCTCAAAACTCAAACTTACTGCATAATGAATAACTGCAGGTCATTAGATACATTTCTAAAGAGATGTG
Source organism: Gadopsis marmoratus (assembly GCA_036023855.1). Classification (NCBI taxonomy): domain Eukaryota; kingdom Metazoa; phylum Chordata; class Actinopteri; order Centrarchiformes; family Percichthyidae; genus Gadopsis; species Gadopsis marmoratus. The sequence continues at coordinate 56,727 of JAVQJF010039072.1, read as the reverse complement.
CCTAAATGGTCATTAAGTTATTTTGTTAGAGCTTTAAATCATAGATGATTCATTTTAGACTGGTAATGTCTAAATAACTTCTCTCTTGTATTTCTCTTGCAGAAATAACTTTCAGCAGAGCGCGTCAGAGCTTGGCACGGTCGCACAACAGCAGTGGTGCCCTTCCCCCAGCTCCTTAGCAAAAAAATTCACCATACTTCTATGTGTAATGTGATGAATAAAGAGCGGAAGCAACAGGGCATAGGGTGACTTCACACTTAAACAGCCTGTTTACAAGTCATTTACAGAACTGCAGGAGGGAGAGAGGCTCGAACGAGTCTCCCAAAGAAAGCACTCCTTTCACAAATACACAAGCAGAGTAAAAGGAGGCTGCCTGAGGTAAAAAAAAAAAAAAAACAGAAAGTTAAAACATGGACGGAAAAGCCCATAAATAAAAAATGGTGCAGTAGCAGGACAGGATGGTGACAGGGGAAAAGCGCTGTCTGAAACTGGGTGAGATTTAAAGCCAGTAAAGGATCCTAATTATGTTCTTATCTGTCCACTGTGCAGTCATGATATACTTCGTACATTATTGTTCAGTAAAAAGATGACTGCTAAAGCATTGTGACGATGCATTTAACATCTCAAACTGAAGCAGTCAAACACTCAAATTACACATAGTGGTATAAATGAAATGCATTGTGCTCACATATGGGTACAGTTAGGATGTTTAAAGTCAGATTTCCTGTCAGACATTTTATTTTCTTTCAGGCACACTGATGAGTGACACTTCTAATGCAGCAGCATAATGTACAAATTAAAAATCCTACACGTACTATAGCAGATTTTACATTAAAACACGACCATAAACAGAACGTTTCTGAATGAGGGTATTATCTATCCTGCAGCCCAATAAGTAGGAGTCTCAACTGTCTTATCAAATATTCTGTTTGCTTTGGAGACCGCACATCCATTGGATAGATCCCAGGAGGCTTTTCAGACATTGTCAAAATCAACTTTTAACATCACTCAATGGCATCCCCTAGGTTGAAAACAGTATTCATTTTTAATCAAAGCTTTTATTATACTTGAGATGATGAAACTGGCTACGTCCTGTACTCACAGTGTTGGCTGATCTGTTAGGAGGCTATGATTGTCAAGACATGAGACTAGCCGGGCCCATGATTTAAAGTGTGACAGTTTGTAGTCCTGATGGATTGGGAAAATGTCATTTTCCCCTCCCTTAAAACCTAGGTGTCCTTGAGCAAAACCTCCTCAGTGACCAGCAGGGAGGAAACAAAACAGTCAAGCAGCCATTCGTTGACTTTTCCCAAGAGTTAAAAAGACAAACTACCCAGTCCAAGGTAGATTTTTGAATGAGCTAGTGTTATTCTAGAATGCCATGACTTCACATACAAAAGGAAAATTGCTACATTAATCATCATATCCTCTGTCTAGGCTAATCAGGCCCTGTAAGCAAAACGTTGTTGATAATAAAAATTGGCAGCAGGTGACTCTTTAGATCTCTCCAGGCATCAAACCAAAGATCTGCACAGATCTGCAAACCAAGATCATTCACATCTGCACACCCCCACAGATTCTTCAATAAGATTACGTGTGAGTATCATCATCCACCACATGAGAGTAAGGTTGTACTTAAGCCACTACACAACTATGACCCAAAAAATAAACCTTCAGGAGCGTTCTGTTACGAACATCTAAAAGGTTACTTCGTTGTAAAAAAGGTCAGATGGATCCAGAGGAGATGATACAGTATTTTGTAAGCACATGATAGAAATGCAAGTGGAATTTAATGCTTTTGTTGTTGGGATCAGGGATCTGATGAAAGATATTATGCATCATTTCCAGGGATCCTCTGTAAAGACCAGATGTCTGGATGCATTCAGCACTGGCAATGATGAATTGTCTTATCAAAAGCAGCAACAACTTGTTTCTACATTTTCCCAGCTCCTGCACTGACCAGCTCCTTGCCTGCATCGATTTGAGTGGTGAGTTTACTTTGCCAAGGCTGCTGCAGACAGTACACACTTTTTCTGGGCCTTTAATCATGAAGTATTTTTCCATTCATCCTCTGAAGGTGATCAGCCCTGATCGAGGGCATGAAAGAGAGCCTCTGTACAGTGTGCAACTCATTGTAAAAACACAAAAATGTAAGGTCAGTACTTTTCACTTCACATTCCAAGCAACTCAATAAGGTTCTGGTTGCAGAGCACTGATGTGCATCATTTTAGTTTGGCCATAGACAGCCAAAATGATATCTGCTTCATAAATTTCGCTGCCCCTCAGTCTCCTGTGTTGATGCTTTGGATCTCACAAGATGCATTTCTGAAGCAATCTGGAACAAACCCAGGGCACTCCGATTTTCTTCCACCCTAATACCCTGTCTACACCAAGACATACACACCCTAGTCCCTGGCTTTTTGTTCGCCTTTTCTGATACCACATCACACATCTTGAGTCCTGCACTCCTACATACCAGCACTGCCTAATTACAGCAGAGAGTCCCACTGCTCCCCACGCTGCCTCCGGGCTCCTCACAGCACCAGGCTATACACAACAATCTAAACAAAGATTTGGCCTTTCAACACGCTGGTTAAAAGAACCAGCACACCACTCTCAACATAAACTCTGCAGCACCCAACCAAATTAGCCTTATTGATGAGGTATGCAACCCTGTGGTAATTAGTTCCCCGCTAAATCTTTAAATCCCCTCCTTGCACTCAGAGGAAGTCAGTGTTGAGCAGTTGTCTCCTTATTACATCTAATCTGAAGGGTGAATACAATACCTTAGAATAGATAAGGCATAACAGATGTTCTCTCTTATAACATAAGGGGCGTTTCTGGTAGATGTGGCGAAGGCTTTAAGATATGCAACCAACAGTGTGAGGGTGGACCACCATGGAGCATCAGTACCCAGACTGGGAGTCTGGTTGGAGGAGGCTTGGGTGCCTCTCTGTCTGAAGCCAAGACAGACAACGTCTGGTAACCGCAATGTAAAAGTGGAGCGTTTCACCCCACAAACCTCCTTCTCTGTGTGGTTTGTCACTGTCCTCTCTTGCTGTATTTTTCTCTATCTTAATAACGCTTGAAAAAACTACTTTCTCACTAGACTTGAGCCATGTATGAGTACCAGAAAATGTTTGGGCATATTTGCTTGACAAATGACTACCATTAATCAATTATTAAAATTGCTGTTGATAAATGTTCATCAGCTAATTCATTAATCAGCTCATCATTTCAGTGCTAATAAGGTTGGGTATCATTTGAATAAGTATCAATTTCAATGCCACAAACAAAATTTTACTTTACTATATTTTTTGATACCTTACTTTTTCTAGAAACCCCCTTTTCACGTAAGAAAATAACATCTCAAATGCCAAACTTCTGAAATTATAAATATTGTCTTAAAACAAGCAGGCGTACAAGAAATTTGGCTGTAAAATGCAGGGTAAAATGTGCAAAAATAATAATTTAAATCTAAAAGATGTTTGATCAAAGAATAAGTAAAGTGTAATACAAAGCAAATGAGCTATTATTTTCGATACACGGTGCCTGGACACGTTTCTGTCAGTACCGAAAAAGTGTTGAGGGTCCACACACGAGCTGAGAGCTTTCATAGCATCATTACTGTTAACAAGCATCTGCAAAACATCCTGCTCCAACAGTGTCCGTGTAGGTCCCACATTTTCCTGACCACACAGGGAGATAGCCTTGGCTTTGGAATCTTTACCTCTGGCCTTGTTTGTAGTTTGCATGTTTCCCCTCTTTCCTGAAACACTACCCCCATAACCTCTTCCTCACATGGGGAGCTGAGGTGTTGACTAATCCCTATGCTCAGCCACCTTCACAGCCCTAATAAGACCTGGTCGTAAACCAAAACTGATCTAATTGACAGCAGCAATAGGATGATCCGACCACACGCCCTGTAACTGAATGCTCCACTCTTTCCATGAGGTTGGTGAGCTCAGTAACATTCTTCTCAATCGTTATTTCAACTGGCAGTCAGAGTGCTGCAGCAAGGCTGGAGCAAGAGGGGGGCTGAGGTTGCTGGCAGACAAAAGTGATGCATTCTTTGTAACAGTCAACTTCTGGATATGGAGACAATTTGCTCAGTGGTTACGATATTTTAGGGCTGTGTATATATAGTCCATGCTTTTCTAGAGAGAGATTGTCATGAATGTAAAATATAACAATGGCGGCAAATGGCGACCGAGTAGCTACCATTACAATGCCTGCACTTCAGAATAACACCAAAAGATGATTTCTTGTTATTTGTTTGAGATCTACAGTAGATCCCCGGTCACTGATTTTTGTTACCTGGCAAGCTGTCACTCAGCGTCTGCTTTCCAGTCTGGTGGCTTCTTATTGACAGCAGGGGGACTGTATGGATGATTTAGCACAGATTTGCTTTGGAACAGAATGACTATCACGAGCAGATGATGCTTCCTGATGCCCAGCTTGTTTAGCACTGCCAACTGCCTTGCACATGTGCAGGGGGGACCACGGGCTGTGAGAACAGAAGGCATGGCAGCCCTCATCACAGCGAGCATCTCAGTCTTCTCCCTCCTTCCCATTCAGTCGTCCCAAAGTAGGAAAGAGGAAAAGTGAATAATTGTCTCTATTTACGAAGGTCAAGCAAAAGTGCACGTCTTGAGCCTGAACGTAACACTGTGACAACGCGACTGTGAAGGCCAACACACCTGCAATTGGATAAGCCTGGGCCTGGTCTGACTGAGACCCACAAGGCAGTGTGTTCGCATCACTTCAGAGAGGCCAGAGTGTCCCCAGGCAGGCAGATGTGTTGCTCTCACCTGCTCCGATCCACATGTCACCGCTCCGGAGGAAAGCAGGGGGAAGTGAAGAGGTGTAATCGCATCACAGGGGGGACACAGCAGTGTGGGAAAAGGAAGTGGGACGAGATAAGACGTCTGGACGGACAAGGAGAAAGAGCAAAGAGAGACAAACAGAGACTAAGAGACAGGAAGAGTGAAGAAGACCCCTCCCCTTAGAGTCAGAGGATAGACGATAGAGGAGGGATAAACAGCTGGATCCAGCTGTTGAGTTGGAGCATTGTCACAGCTGCCAGAGGCTGACTGTCCCTCTGGAGATGCTCAACTGTTTTCTTTCTCCCTCTCGGTCTCTCTCCTTTAACTAAACTCACACCCTTTCATAGAAACTTGGAAGCAGTGCTGAGAGGCCTGCCTCACCTGCAGCAGACTGTCTGGTAGACAGACTGTCCTAATGAAATTCCTTGTCCCATGAGAGAGCCATATAAGCCCATCTTCCTTCCTTACCAGATGTGGGCAGGAAACCCCTCGAGCAGACTTTTATCTCACAACCTTTGCTTCACAGTCAACACTCTGCATGGCTACATCACAGCCTGCACTGACCCTTTACAGTCACCCTGAAGCCTTGGAAAAATGGCTTGCTTTATCACTCACCACCCACATAACGGACAGCTACCGACAAAGAATTCTGAACGAATGTTTTTCAAAATACCACTGGCCGGTGGTTGCACCTGTGTTCAACAAAACATTAACTGTCTAAAATATAAAGGTATTTGGATAATGATTCAAGGAAACCGATTGATATTCCAAAGCAAGTACTGTGAGATGTCACCTCGGGCTCTGGGAAAGTGTGATGGACATGCAAAATTCAGCTACTTTCTGAGATGTGGTCCTTCTATTCTGTTTCAGCTTGGTGTTCAAACACCCTTAGCTTTGGTTTTCCACTAATGAACAGTATTTCCTCCCAGCTTCTGTATTCAACCATATAACATTAAAAGCTTTACCACAACGTTCTCCCTTTCCTGTGCTGTTGGAAAACAGAAGCAGTGGATTTGCTGATAGACGTCTGAGCACAATAAAATGCGCTCAGTTGTCTCAAGCACAGCAACTTTGTCGTGAACACCCACACTCTATCCAGATGTACATCAGTGTTTATGTTCACTTCAGTGCCCCTGCTAGGCCCAGGACTAAGTGTTCAAGGAAGTATTACATTTGCGAACACATTAAGTAGCACATCCAGTTTCCTGCAATTTTACCATTCCCTGAAAATACTGTTATACCACAGAGCCACAGTGAAGAATGGTAGTTAGCAGGAGGAAAAAGAAACAGATGAGACCAAAAGCAGAGTCAGCTCGCCTCAAGCTAAACCAATGTCACAGGGAGACAGGCCAGTTTGGTATTAAAACAGATAAGTGAACATTTTGTTTGACACAAACCAAAGAAATGTCTGGTGAGTATTTATTACATGGTTTCTGTACCAAAATACTAGTCTGAAAGTCATCTCCATAATTAGTCTCATTTGTATACTCTGGAAAAGCTGATAAGGATATAGAGAGAGTGATTGAGAGAGTAAAGGTGAAAGCAGTCAAGTGTCACTTACAGTCACCAAATCATTGCTTTTACAGGGCTGTTTTGCAGAGCTTAAGTTTGGGTGAAAGTCAAAATGAGCTATTTTTATGCACTACACTGACAACTGCTGGCAAATGTGGTCGACATTCAAGACTAGCAGTTAAAACATTGAGAGAAGAAACTTTGCAGAGGAGCAGAGGGCTACAAAACAGAAATGTTAAAAATGTAAAAATGGAGCTTATTGTTTAAACCACATGAAAAAAACACAACAATTTCTTTAAAACCCACATGCCACTTGCACTTGTCAACTTGATCGATTTCCTGTCAGAGAGTAACTTAAGCAAAAATTGTATATATTTCTCTTTTTTTCTATTATTCTATAGTCTGTTCCACAGGGAATGTAAAGTAAGTATTCTTGGACAAACAAAATAATAAATGCAGATATTGTGGAAGCAAGATCTACCTGAACAATGCAGGCTTTCTCTGCAATGCGGCCAGTCCCCTGAGGAAGCCAGAACAAAAGCATCTCCTGCAATTAAACAGTCACCACCAGATCTTTTTGCAGCGAGCATTATTGAATCAAATCAAATAATACAGCTCAAGGACCCCATGGCTCATGGTACTGGAATGAGTATTTTTAGCACCTGTCTGTTGGTCACCAGTAGGTGGTCAGTATAGTACAAAAAGACAGTGGAAACGATGAGGGACTAGAGTGAAAGAAACATATTCAATCATTCATACTTTCTCTGCAGGGCAATTATGAGCATTCTTTTTTCCTCCATAGACTCGTTGCTTTAATGTTGGCAGGAATGGAGAAGTGATTCAGAGTGCCACTTCACTGAGGTACCTCTTTCAACTAGACTGCCTTTAAAGAATTCAGGGAAAGAATGTGTTTGAGTGGTACTCCGTAATACACCACTTGAAAAGACTCTGCATCTGTAGTTATCCAAACTAAAAACTAGCAGGCCCATAGTATTGTTGCACACAAGAAACCCAAAGCATAACAATCTTACACAAAATCACCAATGTTTTTTCAAGGGCAGTGATATGTTTAGTCAAAAAGTTGCCAAGACATCACTGAGACAGGAAGCACTTTAGGCAGAAAACGAACTGATGCAAAAGTTTGTGTTGCAGCTTCAAGAAAGGATAATGGCTAAATGTTCACTCGCAGCAATCGGTGTTCATCTCATGTTGCTAAGGGGGCTCCAGCGATGACAAGTGGTCCATTCTGTCATGAACACGAGGGAGGGAGGTTTAAAAATTAGGTCTGGCCTATCCTCACAGTAAGCTAATGAGAAATGAAGTGAGATCAGATAAGAATTTGGAGAGGGACAGACCAACGGACAGACAAGGAAGCCCCCCTGCTCATGTCACCTCCGCCACTCATGCCAGCACTTGTCAGGGCTCATTTCCACCTCAGCTGCCTGGAGACCCCCTCTCGCCTTTCTACTGGAGCCAGAACAACCCCCCAAAAAAGACAGAGGGACAATTCTTAACAGAGACCCACTCCAAATCAACCAAAAACCACAACGATATGAGGTGTAAATTATTCCCCAATGCAAGATTCTCACATAACCAACTGGAACACTTCATTATTTCATAACTGAAATAACACATAGGAGAATTAATGGCAAATAACTCTCAAAGCCAAAAGAACCAGGCTTTGCTTAACTGAATTTGGAGAAATTAAAGCTGGCTGATGTGCCTCATTATCCCTAATGACATCTTGTATTACTCTTCTTCCTCCATGTCAGGAATAAAAAGCCCATATGCTTAATGACCTTATTAAATGACCTTGAAGAAATGATTTGTTTTTTCATCTAGTTCACTTTCATATTATTCTAAGAAGACTTACCACGTTTGTAATAAAATGCACACTGGCAGAGCACAGTGTAACAGTACCTCGAGTGAATGCATGCTTGCAACCCACAGTGTAAAATGCAGATAGAAAGAAGAAAATATCATCCGCCATATAAATGGATCAAATAGATGTATGCAGAGTATAGCAAGCTATTTTGCTATAGTGGTTCCTTTGTGGCATCAGATCTGAAAACTTGTAAAATTGGACAGTTTGAAAACTAATAATAGAAAATAGAATTAGTAATGGCTCATGAAACGCATTCCACAATGCAGCTTGTGGTTTTTAAAATGTTGTTTTTCATGTCGTATTCGATTTCCACTCCCAAGGATGACCTATTTTCTTTGCAATTGATCTTGCATATTGAATTATAAGACTGATTGCTGTTAATAGGCTTAAGTTCTTATTTTTAGTTATCTTTTTTTCCCCCACACATCTAATTCTAAAGTCACCCATAAACCAATTGATGTGTAGCGGAAAGTGACAAAATATCATAGGCACAGCAGTGTGGAGCCAGACTACATTAGAATAATCATGAACTGCTGTGCTGGTGACCTGCGGAGGAAAAAAAAATTCAAGCCACTTCAAACATTTGAATTAATGATCACAGTACCCATATTGTAATGGTTTTTTGGACAGCATTATGTAATTATGGGAAAAGGGGACATTGGGAATTTCATTTGCAAAGAAAAAAAAGGCAATCATCAGATGTCTTGCTAAGATGTTTGGATGTAGTGCTGGCACCCTGAGTAATAGCAGTCTGTTCTCACATGGCCCGCCAAACACACGTCTGCAGCATCCAGACAGGCCCATAGAGAGGCCAGAGATCAGTGACTTTAAAGAACAACTTCATACTTGGACACTGTGAGGTCACTGATCAAACATGCCATACTCTGAGAGATGTTTGAGAGCAGGTAGGACTGCTTTTGGAGGCAATGCAGTGGAAAGCCTCTTTCCAAAACTTTGGCTATCTCTAGTTTGAAAGAAAACAAAATATGGGTTTTCAGACATTTTCATAGAACATGAACTTCAGCCCACATTGGAAAGAGTGATCATAGAGCTTCACGGTTCTCCAAAACATACATTTTTTAATTATCATTTGGTTCCATTTCAAAATTCCATAATCAATTTCAGTACATTCCCCTTTCTCCTTATACTTGTGGTCCCCGTGATTTATAATTAGGGGACCTCCCACAAGAAACCCTCGTAGCTTCTATTTCTGTATTCAAGCCAGGAGTCACGGTAAGGCCTCCGTCTCCTTTCAACCCTCCCTCTCCCAAGGCCAAACCCTGGGCCAAGATCCCGTCTGCTGGGCCCTCTGTCTGGACTGCACTCTGTATCTAATTTGATCCATATAATACTACTGCAGATTCTTGTGAAATAGAATTAGTATGAACATCTATACTTTTACTTACCGATTTGAGAAACAACGGATGAGCTGTCTTTTTGTAAGTGCTGTCTTTTTAATAAGACGGCCAAAAACAACTTGAGAAAACAATATGTTTTAATGAAACAGGCCTGCAGTCACTAGGGGTGCTGTAATTTGTCTGAACTTTAATTCATCTGGTTGTCTATAGGCATTTTTCTCAAGCTCAACTAGCCTAATTAAGATGCCTTTTGAGAGTGAAGTGACATCTATTTCTTTGGATAAAGCCCTGAATTTGTCTCTGCCTGTGAATATCTGAAAACCCCCTTTGTGCCTGGGCTGACAGAGGACTTTACACTGCCTCTGTTACCCTGGAAACCTTTTGAGAGGTGAAGGGGAGGACAGCCAAAAGGGAGATCATCTTGGCTTAAAACCGCAGGTAAATCCTCACTAAGGCAGTCCAATTTAAACAGCTTTACCATTAAAAAATAACTCTTCATAGAGAAATGAAAGGAATCAGCAAAGTCTGACAAATGTCTCTCCTTTTTATCTAATAAGTTTCCATTTGTTATGCTCTTCACAATTGCCCCTAAGTTAAGTTCATACAAGAGTATGAGCTCAGCGTTAAGTGTGGGAGTGTGTTTACAAAAATTAATCAATTCACAAATTTTTTATGGAATAAATCTGCAAGAAAATGTCCTACCTCAAGAATGCAGGTCCCTGGAGCTGTGTTCTCTTTGATGGACACATTGTAGAAGTTTCTCTCAAAAACAGGCTCATTGTCATTTATATCCTGAAGCACGATGTTTACCACCGCAGTGGAGGACAGGGGTGGTTTACCTCCATCTGTGGCCACCACAGTTATACTGGGAGTGGGGTTCTTTTCATAATCCAGCTGTGAGAGAGTGGTGATAATCCCTGTAACAGAGTCTATACTGAACCAGTTGGAGTAAGCACCTTGGTCTTGCAGGATACTGTAGTTAATGTCCCCATTGGGCCCCTGGTCTTTGTCTCTGGCTGTCACCTGTAACACAAAGCTCCCTGGAAACACCACTTCAGGGATGACCTGCCTGTACACTGGCTGGTCAAACAGAGGAGGGTTGTCATTAATGTCAGTCACCTGAATAATGAATGAGGACTCTGCCCTGAGAGGAGGCGTGCCCGAGTCTGTTGCCATCACCCTCAGCTCGTAGGTGTCTCTCTCCTCCCGGTCCAGAATCATGTCCACACAGATCAGATAGATGATGCTATCCTTAGTGGTCAGGGCAAATTTTCCATCTCCTCCCTCTAGCGAAACATTGACGTTGGCATACTCTCCATAATCTGGGTCAGTGACTGAGATCCTGGCTACATACTGGCCTGGCTGTGCACCTTCTGATATTCTGGGAGATCCATCCTCACTGAGAAAAATGATGGTCATGGTGGGCTGGTTGTCGTTGTAGTCTCTGACGTGGATGGTGACAAAGGCATTGGTCACCTCTGGCTGGGTCGCATTGTCTTGAGCCTGGACCACCAGCTCATGGACTCTCCTCATCTCAAAGTCCAGTGGCTTGTTGAGTGTGATGATACCGGTGCGAGAGTTAATGACAAAGTAACGGTCTGGGTCACTTTGCCTCCTGTTTATTTCATACAGCACCATCCCGTTGTCTCCTTCATCAGCATCTGTGGCAAACACCTGCAGGATGTTGCTTCCTGTCTGGAGGTTCTCAGATATTATGGCATGGTAGCGGCTCTGGTTGAAAACAGGAGCGTTGTCATTAATGTCTTGTACAGTGATATCTAATGTCATCTGATCTACCCTTTTGGGGGAACCACCATCAAAGGCCTCCAGAGATAAAGTATAGGTGGATCTTTTCTCACGGTCTAGAATGGCATTGACCACCAAGTCCAGATAGAGAACCTCATTGCCTCCCCGCCTGGTCTCCAAGGTGAATGCCTGGCCAACATTTCCATCCTTGATAAGGTAACCCTGTGTTGAAAGCTGACCTTTATCAGCATCAACAGCTGGCTCAAGAGGAAACCTGGTGCCAATGGCTGTCTGCTCAGGGATTTTAAACGTGGCTTGTTTTCTCGGGAACATCGGGGCATGGTCATTTATGTCATTCACCTTGATGGTCACCTCCACGGTCACACCGGTCATGGTAACTGCAATGAAGTTGTATCTATCCCTCAGTTCCCTGTCAAGGACTTTGGCAGTTTTAATAATGCCTGTACTCTCATCTATGTCCAAATCACTACCCACGCCTGTGCCCTCGTGGTCTGAGATGAAGTACGGGGATGCTGTGATGCCGGGAGGAAGTCCTGCACTGATGTCACCTATAATTGTCCCTGATGGCTGTTCCTCATCTAGCTGTAGCTCAAGGGTCCCCAGGACCACAGGGGAATGGACTGTGACAAGCTCCAAGGCCACATACACCATCAGCACTATTCTTCTGTTCCACCAACCCTCACGATGCGAAGGGTCCATTATAGACTTCCCAAAACCCTTTGCAGCTGTCTTCATTTTGGCTCCTTCTTTTTAAACCTGGAGACACACAAAGGAGAAAAGCTGAGCAATATCAAAACCTGACAACAGCAGAAACTCCGAAAAGGTGTATTATTTTGGCGTCGAAATACAGAGGAAGTTAGTTTAAGAAAAATAAGTATATGCCTTAAACACTTTCCCATATGTTTTATGGGTTCTGTTCCCAACCACAGCACATACAATAGACCCTGCACATACAATTTTCCTACAGTTCTTAGTTCACTTAATAAGTCAACACCTTGTCCCTCCTACATACCAGAAAGCTCTCCTTTACTGAAGAAACATCAAAACCACAGGCCGCAGCATATTACCTCAGACAGGGTGTCTTTGGCTATACAACTCTAATTGAAAAGGTGCAGGAATCGCTACTCAGTGTGTTCACCATAGCAGTACCCTCTCATGCAAGTCTGGGAGGTGAATCGTGGACCTGAATTTAATATATATATGTGTGCTACCACATTTAGCTCTCATTGCAGTTTTGAAACACTCTTCCAAGAACCATTTAAAATATTTAACTCTCCCTATTATTATAAATATTGATATTCAAAACGGAGCAAGGGTGTTAGAATTCCTTGCATAAACAATAGTTATGCTCTGGAAATGGACCCACACCATAGCAAAGGATCTGTAATTGAGACTGAGAGACACTTTGGAGCAATGTGGAAATTATTCAACAAGACTGTGACCATCTGCGGAATAATCCAAAACCAACAAGTGTCTGGCACACAGAAAATTATTGTATCTTTTTTTTTTTAAAACAGAGAAACTTCTGATTGTCTCTGGCTCTGTTTAAATGCATGCAATTCACAACTGCTTTGACCTGTTGGAAAAGTAAATTTAGCTTTACTTTTGAGGAAATCTATACAGAGGCAGATTATACAGAATAAAATTTTGAGGAACTGATTGTGCAGTGAAAGCTCTTCAAGGCTCCCCCCAGTGGTTTAACTGATACTTGCAAGGAAGCATTCACAAAACATCTGTGTATTTGTGTGTGCGTGTGCGCTAAATGCCTACCATATGTCCCTGAACGTAGTGTGGCGATCGGTCTCAGCCATGGTGGTGACAGTGTGTTTGAGTGACAGAGTAGTATAGCAGAGTTGAAGGGCTCCATGCGGTCTACCTCTCTCCCTTTTTCTGGCTCTGCAGCATTGTAATTGAGGGATGCTGGAAGTTGGCCATAAGCACACAAGATTCCAGGGCTAATTTCAGTCTGCCGTGATTCAAAGCCCACAACACTGAAGATGCAAACTTTAAAGTCATAAATTGGTTTGAAACCTTGGAGCATTGCTTGTTTTTAAATATGAAATGAGAATTTGTGTTAGTAGTTCACAAGATTTTTTAACAGTTTCGGAACAAAAATGAACTCTGGCTCAATTTGCTGCATTCATTCATTATTCAAATTACTTTCACAGAGGTCATAATAATTGCAAATGACAGGACCATGAAGGCACGCACTGCAAATTCGCCATTAAATACCATACTTTGAGTTGCTTTATGAGTGCTATTCTTGGCGAAAACATAAGCACATCCATGACAGCCTGAAATTCTTGACAGCACTTGAACTTTAAAGTCGCAGTATTGATTTACTTTACTGCAACACTGGAGATGCAGTTTTACAAAGCTTTCTCCAAAGCACAATGGATAGCGTTTCAAAGCCAGGCTCTTTGTCCAAATGCCACAACTGAAATAATGCACTCTCTGGTTGAGCTACACTGGAGGACCTCTGCAGAGCGGAGTAGCCTAATGGATATAGCAGACATAGTCGGGTAGGCTAATTGCACAATACCAGGTTAAGAAGGACATATGGTTTTAAAAGACTGTATGAAGTTAAAGACACATTTCTGCGCTTTAAAAACTAAGACGTTTACCAAAGACATAACAAATACTGTCACCCACACACCCAGGCCTCCATCACTGAGAGTTGGTGGCCACTTAGCAGTCAGGATATAAAAAGGTAACAACCTATTCGTGCATAGGGCTTCAGGGAAAGCAATTCCCTGGGAAAAGAACAGGTCAGAATAGCTGCTGATGGTTGAAAGCTGTTGCATTTAGTAAGCCAATCCCATTGTGGCTCGGTTTCAGATGTTTTCCTTGCATCATTATGCTAGAACATGGTGAGTTACTCCTGCTGGGTAGTTAAACCCTGGTGAAGAGTTTTGTTAAGATGATGTAACTGCTGGAGGATTAACCCCCATGTACCTGCAGCAAATGCACTAAAACATGTTATTTGCACATTGCAAAAGCTTCATTGAGGTTATTTAAAAATAATAAATAATAATAATACATTTATAATAAATAAATAAATAATGTGATTTCATGTTAGCAGTAACTATAGCAATGACCCACTTTTATTTTAATTCTCTAAACCAAGTCCACAGACCAAATCCAAGGTTTTTAGGATTTACAGAATGAAACCTCTGTCAGAATACACTGGATATCATTCTGGGCACTTTGCTAGCATGACTGGAATCAGCATCAAAATCCCTGGCAGCAGTGAATGCTGGGAACGTCAGGGCTGCATTTCTACCTCTCCATTGTGGTCAAGATTATGTTTGGCAAAATGTGTCAGATATTCATTTTTCATGATGACTGAAAATAAATTTGCTTAGTTATTTTTCACTTTTCAATTTTCTGTGAAGTACTGTTTGTCTTTCTTGCACTACAAGATCAAGACAACCAGGCCTTTGGTTTGGAAAAACTACAATAGACAACACATCCGAACAAACACCGCTACCCCCCTCCATGAGCCAATACCGACATTACATACATGAATGCCAAACCTCTAATAAAATGTAAATATGATTTTTAACCATGTAGAGCATAACAGCATAACTAATAGAGAGGATTTGCCACAGATCAAACTGGCCAAGTCATATATACATATAATCTCAGAAGACATATTGGACATTGAGTACTCGCAAAATATATATGTTAATATAATATCTTAAAATATGTGAGACCTTCTCTTGTGAATTAAATGTGGTGCTTTTCTGATATAACCAGAATATCTGATCTACAGGAATACAACCCAAATACTGATTACTCGCTTTCCAAATTCATCAAAAACATAAGCCCAAATACAGTACTTGAGCTGCACTACTTTAATTAACACAACCAAACCATTTCCACCACCAACAGACCAAGAGGGACAACTATAGTAACAGACTCGTAAAATGAGTTTCTAATTCCATGCCATGATTCCAGTTAATTCAAAGAAAACGTCTGTGGTTTCAAGAACATGCCAGGCTGCCTACGCTCAATGGAGCCATAATGGAAACCACAGACAGAACTGCAGATTGACTGGACATGAAGATGACAGGTTTTGCACAAAGCAAACTAAAAAGCTCTGAATGTTTGCCAGACTATTGCCTCTCACAAGTGCCGCGTTTCTGTGCCCTGCATTAGTCCTTAAAACGTTAGTCCCTCGGCATGTAAAAAGGCCAGGTAAAGCCATCACAGGCCTCAGATACACAGGCACTTACTGGCCATAACAAACATGGTATTGGGAAAACACACCAGCTCCTTCTTCACGATGAGCTGAAGGCTTCTTTGGGTTCGTGACAAGGCGGATCATCTCTTTCCCACAGCAAGAGCAGCATGGGTTCGTTCAGCTGTTTGTGCAAGATGTTCCGGATAAAAAACGCACACACCTTATGTCTTTGAAGATGACACCATCTGATATTGCCTTGGCGGTACTAGTGGTTGCATCATTAAAAACACATGTGCATGACGTTACAGTAGCAGGGGTGCAAGGAGTGTTTGCACATTATTAATACAGTCAAAGTTCACCTCATGTGAACAGTCGCATACATGTTTCTAAAGAGGACAGGACTGACTGGGATTTTAAAAGCATGAGGGTGTTCACAAAGGTTTCCTGCTTTCAGCATTGATGTAGGTTATTGTATTGGTGACCGAGTCCGGTCACAAATGAGAAAGTGAAGTCCAGCGGTGACAGCCTTCTTGGCACGACACCCTCAAAGGATGGACACTTGACTTGTTTTACTGATGACGACACTGCTGGGAGATGAGTAAAACCGCCGTGACTACAGCAAGATACTTTCTGGGTGGTGTTGGTGTGGCCTTCCTGGGAGAAACACATCTTGTGTTTTTCATTCCTTTTTAGGAGTCTGGAACAATAGCTTCATCAGCAGCATATGCTACAAAGACAAGACTAGTGAAATGATTACTTCATGTGCTGTGCTGAGGGTTTATGACATAATCCTTGGATTGTTATAAAAGCTGTGGAGGTCCACATTTTGGTTTTATCCATCAGTGCTGGGGTTTTTTTTTTTTTTTGTTTGTTTTCCCTCTGAGTTAGAAGCTGTAACTCAACACAGTCGAGGACTGGTGGTAATATATGTATAGAAATGGATGCACGGACTGATGGATAATTGGACAGATGGTTTAGTCAACTTGCCTCACATTATTATAGTATTTAGCTGTAGGCTGGCAGCAACAATGTAACTGAACATCTCACGTGTTAACAACTGCAGCGGTGGTAGACAAATTAAACCAAAAGCAGAAAAGAAAGGAGGAGCCCGCGATCCTTGTTGTGAATTAAGTTAAGAAAGAAAAAAAAAAAAATCTGCATAATTACTCGGCTGCGCCATGGCGACCATCACACCCGCAGCTAAAGTGCGCGGTGATGGGACCCAGTGGAGACGTCATTATTGTATTAATTGAGGGAGAGCAGCACCTATTCAAGTCTGCCAACACGACACTGTGCCGACATGTGGATAATCATTTGGTCTGTGCTCAGCTGGAGCGAGAGGGAGGCACAGAGGCTCCGCAGCACTCGGAGGGCAATAAAATAACTCTATAGGTTGACCAATTTGAGCGGAATGTCTCGGGGGGCTGGGGGCTTTAAAGAAAAAAAGAAAAAAAGAAAAGAAACCAGTGTGACAGGACATGTAGTGGAAATATGTGGCTGCTCTTCAAAGTGCGCAGAGCGTGTTCCAGAAGAAGCACCGCATGTCCCGTCCAATGCGCAAGTATCACGCTGGAATTTAGACCCAAGTGATTCGCGAGCAGCTTTTTGCGTCAAACACCAAGGTCGACGTGTGCAAACCGACGCACCAACGTGCGCTTGGATGCTGCAGAGGCAGCCTGTTCGACCGAGGGGCTTCCTTTCAATTAACCTGCAGGCCTTTGACAAAAGGAGCGCGTGTCTTTGAAAGGCAACAAAGACACAAAAACAAAAACAAACAAAAAAAAGAGGAGAGGAGAGGTTGAAACGTCGACTACAATGGGAACTGCATTTACCGCTGACCCTTGAGCACGAAAGAGCTGGAAAGAAAAAGTAGCCGACGCCATAAGGCATGTGTGGATTCTGCACGTCCTTCCACCAGAAAGTTAAAAAAGTGAGAGAGAAAGTGTGGTTGCGGACAGACCGCACCGACGGACGAGCGTCTCCTGCGTTGTGAGCTGACCTGTGACCCGCCGCGATGGATACTCACATTCATCTGTTGCCCTGCTGTGTTTTAAGCGCAAAGACCAGACGAGTTTCAACGTATCCAGGTCCTTCTCTCAGCGTCCCCTCGTGAGGTCCACGGCGAAGGTTGCATCCATTTCGGTACTTAAAAGAGAAGAAGCCTTGTATCCTTTGCCGGGGACAGAGATTCCGCCCGTTTCACGCAATGTGTGTATCTGCTAAATTCCTACTTATGTTTTATTTCCTTGCCAGACGAGGAGACCCGCGGTAAAACTGGAACTACAGTGCCTCGCAAAACTTTCCCCGTCGTCTCTCCCTGTAGACGTTATCAACTTATCGGCATCCGCAGGTCTGTCGGCTGCAGCACGCTGACTGAACGCAGACTGGGGGTCCGGGATCTGGACGTCCGTCCCCGAGTCTACTTTATCCAACACGTGACGCTGCTCGCTGCTGCTGCTGCTGCTGCTGCTGCTGCTGCTCAGAGGCAGACCAGGTTCCTGCTGAGCTTTGGTGCCACCATCCTACCCGAAAGGGAAGTGTAGTAAATCAAGTTAAGCATCTGCGTTCATCTGGCAAAGCAGTGACCATATGTACATTTTATGTTGTTAAAATATAACCCCACCCCCCCCCCCACGTGAGATTCTTCTGGTATAACACTACCAAATAGTGCAGACTAATTCTGACACAAATAGGAACCTCAAAGATCACAATTTGCTATTTTCACTGGATATTAGGGGCAAATCATAGTATAAATCCATTTACATAGTATAATACATGTATCATATTGGGTAGCATCTTGTGCCATAGTGGGGCTGCCCTTATATTCACCTGCCTTGACAAAACAAGCTCAGCAAAACCGCAGCACCATAAGGAAGCCTAGCAATCATACAATGTTTTCCTTCAGATGTTGGAAGTCTAAAAAAACCTCCCGGGGGTGTTTTTCATCTAAGCCTATAAAGAGTCCATGCCCCTAACCTTTCTTCACATTTAGTGACTCTTTAAAGGAGCACAGCCTACATCTCCAGTCAACTCCCAAAAGGAGCTGTGCTTTTATCTCCAACAGTGCTGGAGCCATAACCCTGCTGCACTTTCTTGTCCATCACTGAAAGCTCTGAAAGTTATTAAAGCCTTGTCACTTTGCATTTGAAGCGTATTAACAGGAGAACAACAGAGGGGCCCTGCTGTGTCAACAGTCATATTTATTGTTGAGAAACAGACACAAGAGGGATGAATGCATGCAACTGATCATCTTGCTTTCATTCGCCGTGTTTTTTTTTTCTAGGTTTATTGATTTTTGTTGTTATCGCCATTAAAAACAAATCTTTTGACAACTGACTCACCCATGGCGAAACAAAATGAAGTCATATGACTTATGATAAAATCATATTAGCCAAATGCCGTGACAGTGAATAGTACTGACATAGCTGTATCGTTCTGTTTGTGCTGATTAAGGAAAATAGAACTTTTGGTCAGTGTCATCCCTGCCACACATTTTGCTGGCTAAACCTTTTTTATGCCCAAGCAACCCAGTTATGTCTCCTTACACTCACTCTGAACTGTTATATCACCATTTGGAATGAGTTCCAGCAGTGGCAGCAACTCATTATTACTGTGGCAGCAGGGAAGACACAGGCACACACATAAACACTAATCCCCATGTACATTCACATGGACACACACACACACACACACAAAATCAGATGACACCCATTTTTTTGCCAAGTCAGCACAGCCTGCAGCTTTACGTCTACAGGGACGACCATCCATGTCATCAGACTATCTGCCCAATATAATGTCACTTATACTGGTGAAACAGGTAACACAAATAAAAAGCACTTTGTGCTTGGTTATGTTCGCTATGCATAAGAATATTAAAAATATGACTTTGTATGCAAAATATTGTTTGTAGATTGCATGAATTGAAGTAAGAAGACAAAGGTGTCATAAAGGCATCTAATAAATGTCAGAGTGCTAAGATGTGTAGCACAGACATAAAGAAAACTGAACTTTGTTAATGTTTTTATTTCTTTTCTTAGATAACATGTAGCGCTGTTTCACATTATCAGCTCAAGTTATGACTTGACTCACTATCTATGTCGACTGTCACCATGTGTTTGTTCAACAAAGAACATGATAAATTCCTTGTGTTATCAAGATGCTTTCTTATTGCAAAAATTCTTTGTTTTTTAATTTTGCACAAATATATACAGTATATATAAATGCCATAAGCACCACCTGTTGACAAGACAATGGATTGTCAAATATCCTGTTGATAGCAGAATTGTGTATTCTGACTCTGATAAATGATGAAAGATGAAAAGGTGTTCTTAAGCTAATTGTAAAAGTGTCAAACAGATGCATTTGTTTATGGATTTAAAAAGGCATACAGATTAGGTATTGTACTGTGGATACATTGCATCAAAACATCAGAGGAGTAACTGTTGTTAATTCCAAGTGTACAACTTTGGTTTTCAAGCTCAGATTTTGCTCTGTATATCTTAAGACTTAATCTGCATTAATTTTACCCAAGGTCATTTCATACTTTCAATGAATTTTTCAAGCCTTGTTTCCATGCATAAGTGCAATGCATAGAATCCACTGAGTTCAGTGCCTCATCCTCACTAGTCAAGAGTATCTTGACTGCTCCTATGAGTCATAGAAGACCCTGAATTAAAAAAAATAAAACAAGTGCTGTAATGGTGGATAGATCTGCAATTCTACTTTGAGGTTAGATGCTGTCCACATCACAAGGCTGTGGTCTTAGTAATTTTTCTGTGATGGCTATTTTAGTGACCATGGATTACAGGGGAAATCACAGAGCTTGGCTCCTTTAGCCATGCCAAAAGTCCATGGAAGAAATAATAAACAGATCAAGTTTAATCAATATTAAAGTGTGTGACAGTCTGCTTTGCCAGAGAAGTTCATTTCAACCACAACAAAAGTGCATCCAACCTGATACACACAATGTCATGAAATGAGATTAAGCAGGTTTTTCTTGAGCCGTCCCATGCAATATTAATGCAGTGGGAGTGAATAGGATTCAGCTACTCCTACATCGTTCTATCTTAGTGTTATGAGGTAGTAAATAATACTTGCGATGTTCTTGAGATCTTTTTCCTGTCATGAAATTTGTATTTTTCTTATGTAGAGCAGTTGACCCACAGATCACTGAAGTCTGTGTTGTGTTCGTCAAGGTTTACATTGTTTGCATTTGCAAGTGTGCCTTTTGTAACAAAAAGGCCTTTAAGTGTTTGTTTTTCAGAGCATATGTGAATGCAAATCTGAATTTTATCAAGACTTGGAAAACAAAGTTACAGAAACAGGGCATGATCAGACACTGAAAATATGCGGCCAGTACGTTTAGCATTATTTTTCAAGAAAATAAAAATAAAAACAAGGACAATTAAACTTAAATCTGTCTTTTTCTTCTACTTTTTCTGATATTAGACTGTTTACAAAACGGTTGTAGCATTTCTCAATTAACTCAAGCATGTTCTGTAAGTGCAAGCCAGACTTCAGTACAACTACTGAGCACACCTTGCTGCTCTACTACAGCCTATCTGGATCGAAACACAACAGTCAGTATAAGTTGTAGGCTTTAATTAGCTATGGTTTTAAGATGGACTGCTTAGAATATTTGATGGAGAAACTGCAGTGGTGTTTTGGGGGGTTGGGCATGTGCTTGAGCAGAAGTCTAATGTAGACTTTTATTGAAAAAAAACATTAACCAGAAGCACTAGTGGACCATTTCCTCCAGATTGTTGTGCAGTTGAGGAAATATGAGCCTTGGTTTATTGAATGTTACTTTTAAAAGTATGTACTTGATGACACAATTGATGATTGAGAAGACCTGGGATCAGTTCTTGATCAAGTTCAAGAGTATATTCAGTTGCACTGTATTAAAGCACATTTACATGCAGTACCTTTGTGTACTGTGTGTATGTACTGTATGTGTCGACATACTCTATATAGACTTGCAGTGCATGATCCTTTCCAAAGGATATTGAGTGCACAGGTGGTTTTCATTTGGTGAAGAAAACTTCTGGGAGTACCAGCTCTTCTGGTTAATCATGATGTAAAAGGTCTTTTATAGCTTTCTGTTTAGTGTTACCACTGCTTCCTGGCTCCAAAAATTGCAACAATTAATCTTTCATGTAAAAAAAAAAATCTAAATTCTTTGTGATACCCTAGCCAGGATCCTGAAATCAAGGCCCATAGACTCATTATGTTTCTAACAATATTATATTCATAATCTAAACTTACTGTAAACAGAAAAATGGGCAGCCTTCAGTCTGCCATGGTGGTACATAGTGAATTAGTGTATTTGAAAGTACCTGCAGAGCTGATCCTGCTGCCACCGCTGTTGCTGGGTCAAACCTCCCTGTGATGAAAACAACTTTATTTTCTGTCTGAGCTACCAGGAAAAGGACAGATCTGTTTCATTTGCTCTGACAGCACTTCACTCAAAAAATACTCCACATCATCGTGGATAATGTTTTCTGTTGTAATTTGTTAAATTGTTAAATGTTCTCTTTGAATTATAAACTGTGGTCTCAGTCCATTCTGTAACAGAGGGCAAAGGGAAGCGATAGCATTTTCATTGCAGAACAGAATAGAAGATTAAAAATAACAAAAGGTTAATTTGCAGAATCTCACCCGAGAGGCAAAGCATTTTTCTGGGAGGACTGTGCTCTTCCTCGACAGTTAGTGCTGAAGACTCTTGGGGAAAGCAAGACCCAGGTGTGAATCTGTGTGACAACATAAATACAAAGCAGGGCTCTGCTGACAAAGACTCGGGTCTGCTCTGCAAATGTTTGTGTGGATTAAGAAAGCTAAAGGAAAAACAGTCAGACTAACCACAACAACACTGTACATCAAGCCTTCTCTGACTACAAAGCCGTAAGTTGCCTGTGACGCCTTTGTTTTTCTTTTACATACTGTATGTAAACAGGCCAAATCTGTCCATCTACAGAGCAATACAGGAAAAACCCAGTTTAATGCTGCTGCTAAACAGCTATGCACCATGTATTTCTGTGCCCATTTTGTTGTTTGCTGGTGTATATTTTACAGTTCCTGCATTTAACTGGTCAAACCAGGAGAACTTCACATCCTGCTGAGACGCAAGTTGTCAAAGGACATTTAGAAAATCACAAATTTAGGTACAAGTGAACAAGGCTTTTTGAGGGAAGGGGGGCACATTTCAGCACCCCTCCTCAGGCTTGATGCATATACTGATGTAATGTGTAGAGACTCTGACAATACAGGATTTAATCTGTTTGTCTTCAAGATTGTCAGAAGGTGTTATGGTTACACTTTATTGGAGTATGAGAGACGATTACTGGGACAGATGCTGTATAACTAATCTGAAAATAATCTGAAATAATATTGTATTTTGATATTTGATCTTAGGTGTGATTAAAAGTGATAAATAGTAATCATAGTCAGTCTCTATTGTCCTGGTTCTCAACAGAATATGGGCTCATTTACTGGACCAAATAGGATCATATGAACAGCTACAGTTAAAAGCTGCAGAGAATGAATCCACATGTAACGTTTTTAAACAAAAATATACAATTGATAAGAATGTCAATAAAACGATTTTCCCTCAAGCCATGCACTAAAGAGCTCTTCTTGTAACTAGAGTAGTGGAACTACTAGTGCATGAGAATAATTCAGTATGTCAGACAAAGGATTTTTCTTGCTGGAGGATAAAAGCCTTGGTTGCTTCTGCTATTTAAAGTGAATAAATATTGATTCCATTACTCCACACCTAAGTATTTGTATTTATAGTAAGCATAAAATAATATGTAATATTCTATTTCATTCAAATTTAATTTCTTCTAAATATTAAACAGGATCAGGTCTGCATCGGGCTCTTGCCCAATTAACAGCAGTCTGACTTGACAACCACCCACTTCAGAAAAACTAAATCTTTTGGGCTGTCCACTGTGAATGCTTTCTAACTAATGCACTATCAATCACACAGTCCAGCAAGTCGTTCTCCTGCAGGACAAAATTCCTCAGACATTGTAGGCATTCTAACTAATTCTGATGGAGATCACTTTTATTCTCCAGGAATGCATTCTGTTGTTGAGGAAAGGAATGCACAGCATTGAGAGGAATGCCCTGGAATTCCAAAAACAATTAAATTGTTCAAGCAAACATTTCTTTGAGGAAGGAAAATAAAAGCCTCTAATCCCATTACTCCACACTTCACAATGCTGTCACTTGAGAAAGTATAGAAACTGTTGACTCTGCTTGGTCTGTCATTTTGAAACACACCATAGCAATACGCCTTGGCACTGAAGTGAACAATCACTATCAGGGTCAGCACAGAACAACCTGTGTGAATTCCTTCATCTCTTCACCAAGGCAGCCTGACTGAACTCTTACTCTGTTATAACTGCATGTACTGACCACACAAGCAGAACACAACCAACATGATTAAAAAGGGAGCTCATTCAAAGCATCATAGAGATGGAGTGACAGAATAAACTGAAATAACATATATCCTTGGAAACTATTTTTCTCTGCCATGAGTCAGTTGCTGTGATCATTGTCTTTGGCAAATGTGAAGCTTTCAGTTGGTTCCACAGGAAACATAAATGACCCACACCCTCCTATCCCCAATAAATTATATTCCTGTGTTCATGGCAGGGGGAGCAAAAGTCATATTATTTCACAATTTCGTCTGATAGTGTCAATCAACATCAACACATAGACAAAAGACAATCAGTACTGAAAAGTAAATTAAGATGCAGCAAGTAGTCATTGACCCTGCTTGAGTTAACAGGGGGGAAAAACAAGACTGTGAATGTATAGTTAACCTCTTTAAATCAGCTCCGTATGGTGAAGCAGACTTAATTCGGAGGCCAGACGTGTCAGCCTCATTATGCTCCACATGAACTAGGGGTTGCCAGGGTTCCTCTGAGAATGTTATTACATTGATCCAAGCAGAGATTTTCTTGTTAAAGATATCAGCAGGATTTTGTTTGAATTTTTGAACTTTGGTTATACTTTCAAAAAAGGACATATGTGCAAAGAATGTTGTTTTGCCAGTGTATTGTTTTTGGGGATAAGGCATGAGCCCTTAAGGCTACAACTTCACCAACAATTTGTCCAAGGGTCACATGATCCATATGGTCATGCTCATGAGCAAACATTTACATAACAAGAACCAGGACTGAATGGTTAGAAATTATACACAGTTCCTTATGGAAATGCAAATCCAAAACAGCTTCCTGAATGCTGTTGCATAAAGCGGTTACAAACATAAAACTGAGGATTTACAATTTTTCCTATCTTTTTTTCATGTTAGTCAAAATAATGAATATAATATCATTAACAGCAATGTGGATGCTGTAGATAGTCTCATTATTTTGCAGGATTGCAATTCAGAAAACAGGGTTGCCTCATTGAAGTGTTTTTGAGAATTTGTGGCTTTCACCATCACTTTAAATGCATATGGGATTAAGCCAAATGCCTTTTGATTGTTTCTTCATCTGTTCCCACAGTTTAGTTATGTTTAATTTTTTTATTTTTATAATGACAGTAGTTATTTTTTCCTCTGCACAATTAAATTTCAAGCCTATATTGAGCCAAAAAGATCCTGGCATCTCCTAGACTTACTACCAGGTGCACAGCTAAAGAGGGAAGTGCTATTGTCATAATCACTCAGCCATGAGCAGAAACTCCAACAGGAATATGTTATGAGATGTCAAGTGATTCTGGACATTTGTCTGAGGAAACACGCATCCTTTTGGACAATTAAGTAAAGGTCATCTTTCACCAGCTCCCAGTGTGATGATGGAAAGCAACGGAAGCTGTTTGAAACCTGTTGGCCTAGAGAACTATATTTGTCCCCAGGGTTTTCTACTCTATGGTCTGATATACTTTCTGTATGTCTGCTCATCCTTTGGCCGTCACAAATTCTCAGTAATTCAAGGGTGCTCATGGGTTTTTATTTGTATTAAATACAAAAATCATGAGCACAAATCAAGAATAATAAGGACAGATTATTATATTTAATGTTTGTTTCTATGTTTTACATGATTGTAGGTGTGGAAAGGGAAATATTTTTTCTATATCCAAAAATTCTTGTGCCAGGCAAAAACCCTAAAACACATGATGAAATTATTTCTTAGATAGGCTTCGTACAGAATACCACAGTCTGTTTGGCAATCTCATATTGTAATTCTGACCAAAGGAGCTTAACAAAAAAATAACTTTTATAGTCAAGTCTCTCATTATGCTCCCTCTGAGTGCATTATAAAAGCCAACATCCAGCAAATGTAAATATTTACTCAGTGATGAGATTTACTTATATGAGAAAAAACATCAGGCTGGCATCTTATTTGGCTCCTTCCTGCTCTTGAGTGATTAATATAACTGGTCGATAAATACCATAAAAACAAATGGCTCTCTATGGTCTTCAACGTCTCTGCCGTATTTGACCTTGCATTGGACTGGCTCAGCTGCTGAATGTAGGACTCTTTCCTCATAGTTATACTGTGAGAAACTCAGGAATACAGTGACATCAAAGGGAAATAACACACAGCTGTGACCATGTACATCCATTTTCTGAAGTCTGAACAGCTGGTCAGTTATGACTTTAAATCACCCAAGTGAAAACTGCTATAGCATGCAACACAGCCTGTTGTGTAAAATAAGCCCATCTTGGGAAACATAATAAATGCTTGTCAGGAGTTTAAGAACAAAGCTAAATAGTAATGCCATAGAAATAACACACTGGAGAAGAGGGATGGAGTAAAAAGGTGATGGGGAGGGAAAAGCTAATATATGGCCCATAGAAAGATCCTACATCAGTATGTCATGTTTCAGTGTTAGTCATGCACAGATGTTGAAGAACAGAGCTGCTATGATACTGTCAAAGCCATATGTGCTTTGGTATGCACAAACACTGTAATCAGTAGCACTCTATAGCAGCTGCTCAACCCACAACTAAAAATACACAGGTCAAGGTTTCACATCAGGAATTACAAATAAATATAATGGTGTAATCATTTTAATGGTGAAAGAAATTATTTTGTAACCTCAGATATAGTAAATAACCACATCCCATTTGTACCCTTTGATGGTTTGCTGAGGTTTTGAACCCAAATCCTCTGCCTGAAGCACAGGGAGTCATTTTATTCTCTGACTCATCAGTTCAGGAACCTAGAGCCAACGCCTGTAGCCCAATAATTAACCAATGGTAAGGCTGTCATAAGAGATAAAGTAGTGGGCCTCCATACCAGGTGCCCAATAAAAGTGCCACATCCCAGCCCATTAGCATCCATTGCCAAAGTCCACTCTCAAAATTAAAGCAAACAGATTAAAATAAAGACTTACTGTGGGTTAAACTGTAGAGGTGGAACCAGGAAACATTTGGAAGCTATGTGTATCATAAACACCTGTAAATTCTATCATCAGTGAAACTTGACCACATACTCCAAATTAAATATTAATTAGCATGGAAAGAAGAAACATCTCTAAAGTCATTTTAAAAAAGTATGGCTAATATTTAAATGACACTTTTCCATGTGAACTCTGCTAAATCAAGAGATTGTTTAATAATTAAAACATCATGCTCTCACAGAAAAGCCTCTGAGAGATTTATAACTCACAGGAAGAGCTGCCATACCACACCTGCTGACCGAAACACTATTAACTCTCCTCATATACCTGCTCCACTGTCCTACACCATTCTGCTGTCTTATATTTGGAATAAGGACCTCAGGAGTAATGAGGGTAGGATTCAACTAACACTCTACAGTGACACCTTCTGACAGATAACATCCCCGGAGATTTAAAGGCCTTCGGGTATAGCCATGGTTCCACCAGACAGCACGAGGACAGATTGATAACGAAGAGACAGCAAAAGTAGTTCAGACATGGGTCTTAAACAATGGGGGTCATCTAAATTCGAGACTAAAAACAAATGCATATCAAGGGCCCTGATGTTACCGTGGCCCTCAAGTCTTATAAGAAGGCTGTAACTCATCATGCTTACACTGCAGGGGAAAACCTGAGGAAGAGATATACAGAAAGTAAAAGCCAGTATAAACACAATACCTCCTTTTGATGTACAGAACCATTTCATTCATGAGAATGGGGAGGAGGGGGTCACGGAGAGGGTACTTCACTAAACTTTACTTCCGATGTCGTGCTCGGTGAGCCTGGGCCAAAGATGTTGTTTTAATGGTGTGCAGAGAGAGGGAACAGGCAGAGACAGCAGAGGGATAGAATAACAGGGTGTAATATCCACCAAAGTGTTTTTCTAATCACCACAGGGAGCCTGCAGGAGCGGAAGACTCTCTCCAGACCATCTCAGATCTGGTATTAACATCATATCCAGTACATTAATATGTCAACTCTGCAATCACTAATACGTGTCTTCATGTCTATGTATCATTAACTTTAGATGTCCACTGTGGTTTCTAATACATCATGTACAAGACCGGACACTGATACAAAAGCTTTTTATGTTCTATGTTCATCTTTCATTGGATACTATGGACCATACTTTTATGTAAGTTGTCTTGTGAAAGTTTTCTGAGAATATCTGTGTCTCCTGTGCTATATAGTCTATTAAGTGTAACAGCAGAATACATTTTATTTCATAGAGAAATAATGAACTGAACGATGAGAATTAGTTCAGATCAAATACTTTCAGGATATATGGAAAATCCTCTTTCAAAATTAAAGTCATATTAGATTAAATGTGTAAAACCCTCATGTCTTCCCATGCACAGCCAAAAATGAAATATTTCTGGATATCAGCTTCCAAATTCATCACTTTTAGATAAAAATTAGTGAAACATTTTGTGCAACTTTATATTTCTACTCTATATTTATGAAGGAAAACTTGTACTTCTTACTCTCCTGCATTTAAAGGCCATACTTAGTCCATTTTACAGATCAAGAGTTTACATAAAAACATATCACCTCATAAAATATGATGCATTGCCTTACACTGAACTACCCAACACTATATGAATTAATATAAATTAGCAGCAGCTGGACCAGCTGGCTCATTAATGCATCATCAATTTAACACACAGAAAGGGAGTATTCTTCATAATGAGTATTTACTGCTAATACTTCTGTACTTTACCCACATGTTTTATACTTGTAATTCGCTTGTAATTGAGTTTTTTTTCTGTCGTGGTTTTGCTTCTTTTACTTAAGTGTATGATGTGAATATTTCTTCCACATAGGAGAGTCACAGCAATGGTCTAGTGCAACAGCTGCTGGGATTTGACTACGAGAGGTTATGGGATGTTATAAAGTGTTCTGCGGTAAACATAAAATTACTTCAACAAGCACCAAATTTAGGCAGCATATTTCTAGAACTGCAGACCAAGTGCTTATTATGTAAAATGCATGAAACGTTTCTGCAACATTCTCACCTCTGTATCATCAGGAGGGTCAGACTAGGTGATATTTAGTGGTTCACATTCACCCATTTGGAAAAAACAACATTTTTTGCTCTGTTTTCCAAAATAATTTTTCAAGCAACACTGTTTTCAATCAGCTTGTTGAATAGTGACAACCCACAAGCCGGTGGCATATCCCAAGGCAGTGAACCCAATCTGGGTGCAGCACAAACAGTCTAAATTTAATAGGACTTCAGAAAGCATCCTACTTCTCCTTGTGGTGAGTGATTCTGAGGAACAGAAACATCTGCACCTTACGTGAGATGCTCTCCACATCTGGCCTGAGTCCTGATTGTTTCAGGGGTGTGGGCATGCACCAACAGCTGCAACAAACCACTCCCAGATGTTACTGATAGGCCAAGTGTCTAGCTGTTCGTTAGGCGTGGGGTGATCTTTGATCCTTCAACAGCGTTGGCTGCAGTGTTATCGTGAAGAGGGCCTGAGAGGCTCAGAGAGGCACACAACGGAAGCACAGCAACCTCACAGAAGGGCCTGTGGTGCGCTGTGGTGAAAACAGGCATGGTAAAGTGGCTTCAGCTGTGGAAAAGAACTCTTTGGAAACCACCCAGAGTCTCTATCCAGACCCAGTCCTTCTACCGGCATCGTAACAGAGGAAGTAAACACATAAGTATAGTATATAACCTTGTGATTTACCGTTGCACCAAAAGGAAAGAGAAAAGTGTTTAATCTTTAAATGTGTTTTAATATGAAATAAATGGAAATCTCTGAAACTTTGTAATAAAAAATCTTTTTAAATAACTCATAAAAATAACTATGTTAATGTATTCAGCAAAATGATGCTTTGCTCAATTTCTACGCTGAAATGCATTTTCCATCATATATCAGTGCTGAGTAGTGTAGCATATTGTGGCGTGGAGGACACCAATGTCATAAATAACCCATTTTCTTTTCCACTGCAAAAAAAGGGAAAAGGTTTGCCCTTCTGCTGACATGATCACTCTGCCTGAGCTACACGTGGCTAAAACCTCTTTGAACTGATGAACATCCTGCTCCTACATCCCACGGCTATAAAGGCCTGACCATCCCTGTCAGCACTGTGACAGGCTATATACACCCACCATTTGGTTTAAAGGAGAAGTGGTGCACACCAGGCCAGAACTTCAAAAATAAACATGGCATTTATGGACCGGATAAGGCTTTGCATAGCTGTGCCACTCCTGCTTCCTCTCTCATCCAGCATAGCTTGGTCCCACTGCGAGAGCACTTCATAAGGTCCTAAAGAGGCAGCGCAGCAGATTTTTCTCTCATGCATTAAATACCCATTTAGATTTAAATGTACGCTAGTTTAGAGCATGTATCCAAGAGCACACACAGGAGATAGCCTAATCTCATCTGGGGAACAGTGCCCCAAAAGAAAGGGTGACACATTGGCAGTGAACAGCTTATCGTCACCATGGTGTTGTGTTCTCCCTTCATCAGGCTTCTGGTTCAGTAACCAAACTCTCTAAGAAAACAAGGAAAAGGTTTAAAGATCAACTAAATCCTGCTAAATAATGTAGCCTGCATAAGAGTATGAGTACTGTACTCACTATAAAAACAAATTTCAGCTTGCTGCGTATCATCAAAGGGTAATAAACACATATTATCAAAATCAACGTGTCACAAAATCTCTGAATTCCGATCAACAAGTCAATTTCCTATTGATATTGTGCTTCTATTATCATGCATTTTAAAATGAAGAAAAATATGTAGATTTACTGCCATGTCAGGCTTGACCTCGGATAAAGGCGGTAAGTGCCAGAAGGCTCCTCATTTCCATCCAAAGTATCGGACGGGGCAGAACCCTGGACAGCTGCAGGAATTAGAGTGAAAAAATCATGTGTGGAACCCGGAAAAAAGGAACATCTTTTAAACATCAAGTGATTAATTACATGCAGCTTAACATTAAATTAGGCAAGACCTCAATGTTAGTTCATTACTCTTGACTTTTTATTAAAAAATAGATAACCAGTAACTGTGACACTAGAGTACCAGTACATACATTTACTTATGTATGAAAAACACAAAAATTCAAAGTCTTGTTTTCATCAGGTTTGGCAGTCAAACCAAATGATTTACCAATATTATGTTGTCTAATTTTAGCTCTGCGTGCATGATTTCAGAGTTTTCAGTTCCAGCATCATATTTTGCTCATATTTAATTTCAGTCCTTTTTATATTATCTAGCACAGTTTTACATCACTGCACCGTGATTAAAGATGGATTTGAATCTGTTTTGTCAGGCCTTGCGGGCATTCATTCACTAAACAACCATGGAACATGAGATAGGGCATGAGTGGGTCTCATCACTTCTGGTGTTTCCTAAAAACAAAAAATTAAACATTAGGGAGTTAATTGGTCCCAATCCTTTTGTCCTAGGCTATATGTCCCAAGAAAGAGTTTATTTGACAGCATATTAGCAGGAGCTGTGTAATTTAATTGAGAAGACTGAAGTATGAAGTCAAATTGAAGTTTTACTTTGTACGCCCTGTCATATCACAGATAGTTTACAGTGCATTGCGTCACAGTCAGAGCCATATTTTCCTAATTTAGGACCTTTACTCTAAAAATACCTTTAAAGTAGTTTTGCTGGTTTCTGCACCACAGGCAGATGTGTTTTATAGCATGCACAGCAGTGAGCTGTAATCAAATCACCAGAATCCCAAGTAACATCCCAGACAATAGCAGACTGCCTGCAGTCCCAACCTCACAGTGGATCTTAAATAACTGTGTCCTAACAGAGTGAATCTGGAGGCTCTACCATACAACATATACCATGTTGCACCTGCCTCCAAAGGTGAATTACAGCATGTCTGACTGGGTTGTATTTGATTATTTGAACCTCTTGAACAATCTGAACAGCTGCTGTATACCAATCTACCTGGGAAGCAGTTTTCAGTCCAAGGTTTGTGCATCGCTCCTTGCAGTTTGCTCCAAAGTTATCAAACAAAGCTATGGGGACCCCTGGTGGCCATGCTACTGAAAGACTACTTTTAGTCACAAAAACTCATGCTTCATACATTTGAAGCTGCCATTCCTTTTTGAGTGGAAAATGTTATCTTCCAGATAATAATAATTGTTGTCTTTGTCTGTTCTCAGCATTCACTAAAAGCAGATGTGCGCCATATGGAAAAGCAGTCTGTGTGTGTTGTGTACGCCTAATTAAACACCATGCTGCCTACTTCAAAGGCACTAGATCTCCTCTCATCATGACAATCTAATAAATAAAAGATGATGTACTAAAAAGACTGCAAAACTATAATATAAAGATCAAATATCAAAAATAGATTAGATATTTCAGGAAACCTAGCCTTTTCAAATGCTTTACTGCACTGAGCCCTTATAGGTTTGACATCAGCGTGGAGGTTTTGTTAGGCTGTGCCCGTGAAGGTTTGTTGAAAGAATAGCTGAGAAGAGGCTGCACTTTTGTTGCAAACCACATACTCTTCAAATAGGCCACCAAGCTAAACCACAAACCACTATGGTCTCAGCAAAATACGTGTTTTTCCCCCCAAAATGATGCTGTAATTGAATGACACTAAAACAAGGCATGTTGAAAACTAAAGTGTATAAAACTGCACTGAGAACATGATCTGTTTGGTCAAAACTTTACAAAATGAAATAAGAGTGTTGTTATTAAATAGTAAATTCCAGTATGTACATTTGAGAGAGGTTTCTATGAAATGAACGACGTCTGTGTTATCTCGTAACGTTATATGAAGCCTGCTTTCCGGTAGGTCTATGGGCATAAATATGAATGATAAAACAATAATGACGAGGCATCAACAGCTTTACCTACAGAGCTGGAAGGTAAAGTGTGGAGCAGGAACACGTTTCCTTTGAAGGAAGCAGGAGGCAAAGAATGCGGAACTAAATGTCAGCAGCAAACGTTTCCGACCGGACGACAATTTCGTTGGACAGCCTCCTGTGTTTATGCCGCAACGTGGGTTACTGTGATAGCACTTATACGGCGAGGAGGAGGGGGGGTAAAAAAAGTTGCTAGCTGCAAGTTGCTAATATCTGTTTTTTTATTCGCGTTAAAATGAGTAAAAAGCGCCGCAGCGAAGCTTCGGCGGAGTCAAACACTCCGGTCAAGAAAGAAACAGCCCCGGAGTTCAATGGGACTGCATTTAAAGCCATGCTCAAGGGACACACAACAGCCATGACGGGTGAGTGGTGCGGTTTGTTACACACACTTCACAGAGGTAATACTCGGTCATAGTCGTGATTTATCCATTCGTTCAACGTTGTCTTGCACCACCTTTCCTGCCCGCTGCACCGCTCTGATATGTTGCTTTGCGTCATCCTCTCTTTTTGTCCCCCGCAGGCCTGCAGACATTCATATCAACCGCGAAGATGCTGCCGTGCACTGGCCTGTACGATGTGGTTGAGGGTTATATTAAAATCTCTATGGAGTGTGCAGAAATCTTCAAATGCCTGGAGAGAGACAAGCACGTAGAGAGTGAGGTAAGCTGCAGGACCTTTCTCCGTGGACGAGGCTGGCTGGCTGGCTGGCCTACCTGTCTTTGGACAAGTAAAGCTCTAATCAAATCTTGCTTGTGTCCAGACGATGCTGATCTTTCAGAGCTTGGAGGTGATCCTCCTGAGGACAGCCAGTGACCTCTGCCACTTCAGCGCGGTTGGCAGTGCTGTTGTGAAGAAGATGGTTTCCAGCTACATGAAACTTGTTCAGGGATCATTCAGTTCGGAAAATCACAGGTTGGCGTGACGACCTCGACGACTTCAAATGTCAGCCCCGCAGCACAGTTTAAAATGCTCCTCCTGCACACGACGCTAACGTTGTGTTTCCCGCTGTGCACAGGTTTGTCCGTCAGTGCCTCAGTCTCCTGTCCGCCTTGGCGTCTCAGGGTCCGGAAGCTGCCAGAGAGGTCCTAAGTCACATTCACGTCAACAAAGCTCTGTCTGGACTGGCAAAGAGAAAGGATAAGATGGTGTGATGTAGTATTTGCCCGTTTCACTTTTCTGCTGTGTATGCAATGTATGCTTACATTCCTCCCTGCAAATCCTCCAGGGACGGCCTGACGTCCGCATGGCTTTTATCCAGTTTGTGCTGTCCTTTTTGGTGTCTGGGGATAATGCTACAGTTGGACAAATATTAGAAATCAAAGGTAATAATGAAATGTTGATTTTAAAATGGCCACAACATGCTCTTATCTCCGCTGTCTTGATGAAATGTTAATTTGGTGTGCCAGAACTTCTGCCAGAGATCCTGAGTACGGGTCTGAAGGAGGACAGGATGTCCACAGTCAGTCTGATTTTGTCCACACTGAAGACTAGAGTAAGTGCTCAGCAGTTCCCGCTTTCCATTTAAAATTCAATTTTATGGAGTTGATAATTATATTTGGGTTTTTTTGTGTCTTGCTGCAGGTTGTACTAAACAAGGCCATAAGTAAAACACAGAAAGTGCGTTTTTTCACACCTGCTATGTTGGCCAACATAGCATCTCTGTATAAATGGAATGGGATTGTGGATGCAACCATTGATGACAGCAAAGTGAGTTATTTGCTTTTTGTCTTGTGTTTGTTGAAACAAAGGCTCTGTTATCCAAAATTGCTTTTCAATCTGTGGGTCTAAAATTTATTTATTTTCATTAAGATGGTAGAGGACTCGGCGCATGCTGGGATATCTGCCATCCGGGAACTTGTTCACAGTTTCCTACTTGACCTGTGTTGCTCTCGTAAGCATGGCATCAGCTTTCATGATGCCAGCTTTGGCACAGCTGGCAGGTAAGTAATCAATGTGTCAAGTGTATCTTGTACTCCTCTGTTAATGCCTCATGCTGATCATTGGATTTAACTTTTTTTCAGGGCTGGCAACATTGTTTTGCTTCAGTTCCTGGTGGGGCTGAAGCAGGCCACCGAGGATGAATTGGTGGCAGATCTGGTGGTGAATGTGCTGAAATCTAACCCTGACATGCTGGCCAGGTACTTTCAGGAGACTCAGTATTCATACACCCCCCGCCTCAAAAGTGCATGGCAGGACAATGTCAAATTGCTTAAAAAGGTAATGCTTACTAGTATGGTTGATTTTTATGAGACGTCTTCAGTGTTGGATCATATCTAGCTTGTGTATTGTAAAAAGAATAATGATCTCCTTTGACTTCATGTGTCAGATTTACGAGGCCCAGCCCGACATTTCCACAGTCTTCCAAACTCGTGAGTTCATCCCTCTCCCTCGCCTGCTGTCAATGATTATGGTGATATCGCTACCTCCGGTCTGCAACAAGGTCTTCTTCACACAAGGCCTCAGTGTAAGTGACTAAAGCCTCATAAAACAAATTCATCAGTGCTGTAGCTGTAGCTGCAGCACCACAAAACACTGTTAATTTGCTGTTCTTTATATTGTCAGACTATCTCCTCTTGTATCTGACAGGTTGCCAACACAGCAGTGCAACTCACAACTCTGTCCATGATGAATTTCACCTTGAAAAGAGCCAATAAGTACATGGAGTACCTTTTGGATAAGTCTGAGTGGCACAGCTCAGGTTTATACACTCTTGACATGATGGGGGAGTTGGTGCAGCAGTACAGGGAGACACTCAGCAAGGTAAGCTCAGGAAAGTGCCGTCGTAATACCCACAAATATTAATGATGCCCTATTAAAGAACTGATGGCTTCACTTTTCAGATTTTGCCTGATATAACGAGCGTAATTGCAAAGTGGCAGTCACTTAGCAAGAAGGACAAGACAAATGGTGAAGAAAAAAAGACAAAAACTGAAGGGAGCACAGAACAGACACATAATAAGCACGAAGTGCCTGGTAATAACATTTAAAGTACTTGTATATTTATTCTAATCAGTCCTGTAAACAAAGGGAATAACCAGCAAATACATTTGATTGACTATGTTTTGTTTTTTTTTTTTATGTTCACCAGTTGCTGAGACAGCTGAGGTAATCTTGCTGAAGACTCTGATCCTTCAAGTCATATGTCTTTACCAGAAAGTAGTGCCACATCTGGTTAGCCAGTGCAAATTTGACTTCAGCAAGCTCTTAAAAGGTGATGCTTTTTTTTAAATCATTGAGTTCATGTGTAAGTTATATAGTTTGGAGTAAGGTGGCTGATGTTTCTTCAACAAAGCCTTCAAAGTCTTTTTTTCACCTCTCCAGGGATTGTGTCAGAGAAAGGAATGAGGGAAGAAGTTCCCCCAGTTTTGCAGTATCAGATACTGCAGTTGGCCTTAGATCTCCCCGCAAGCAAGTTCTCCTGGTTCCGCATACAGGTGAAGAAGTCACACTGTTGGTTTTATTTCACTCTTTAGACCTGCATTTTCAATGACCGTTATTGAGAAGGCGTTGTTTCTAATGTGTTGTATATTTATTTTCTTTCCAGGATGTTGCAGATACAGAATCATCATCTGGAGAGAAGTCAGTACTTTACCTGCTTCTCAAGATGTTTGTCAGCAGCAGCAGCAGCCACCTCAAAACCTCCACACGGATGTTGGTTCTAAAAGTAAAGAACATTTCTTCTTCATTTGCTTTCAGTCTGCGCTGTACGTGAGACACAGATATTTGTAGTGACTTTAAATCGTTCAACCAATTTACACCACATTAGACCACTTGGGCAATCAGTGGGATGAGCAAAAGCTCATTAGACAGACACATAATCAACTAAATGAAATAGAAAAAACCCTCAAATACAGTTTTTGATTGTATTGGCACAGGTTTATTCCCCAGTAGTAAAGTAAAATTACAGCTTGGAGAATGTATTATTTCATCTGAGGGCACAGTATAATTTCTAGAGTATATGTTTGCAGTTTAGTGAAGGCAGTTTGTCCATATTACTTGAAAGAGCATTGTGATTCTGTGGTAAATCTGCATATTTATGAAATTAATGACGTAAGAGCAACACAGGCAAAAATCTCTATGTTAATAGTTAACTGAAAAGGTTTCATGTAAACTTTACCACCTTTCTTAGTATTGCTAAAAAGGAAAAAATGTGACCACTGCTTTGTATTTCCTGCCTTGTATTCAGGTGCTAAAGGACAGTGGGGTGTTTGAGTACACCTGGACTGAGCTTGAGCTCTGGCTCGACCAGCTGGCCCGAGTAGAGCCAAATCAACAAGAGATTGTCATCCAGTTCTTGGAGAGGGTGAGCCCATCTACGTAACATCTTTTTAAAATCTCAGAATTTCTGCCTATTATAGTTATACTTCATAGTAGTTATAATTGATAATAAACTCCCGGTCTCTTATTCTAGGTGTTCGTGAAACTGGTGTGCAATTCTTACACATACACAGATAAGGTTGCCAGTCTGGTCCAGGAGGCAGCTTATCTGCAAGCTAACCTGAGCAGCCAGGAGGGCGACGCTGCCAGTATCCCAGTGTCACACATAGATGGTGAGCATTTAAAGATCAAAAAATCTAAGTGTATTTCGTCCAGCCATAAGCATGTCTGTGGACCTTTTTTCTTTCAATCTGATAATCTGTCCTCTAGATGTCTTAGACATGCTGGATGTCATTATGGAGGATAATGAAGGTGAGATGGAGCAGTTCGGGTCATCTCTGAGTGAAGACATCATTATCCAGACCTTCCCTTTCAGTGTGGTGGTACCTGCTGCTCTGGAGGCCCGAAACAAACTGCCAGCAGACAATGGTAAAGCACTTCTGATCCAACTGTCATCAATACTAAAATGATGGGGGTGAAAAAAATCATTGTTTTTTCAAATTAGTAGTCAGAAAGTTGAAAATGCATGCATAGACTGAATTGTTATAGAGTAAGTGCACACCTAAAAACATGACAATTTATCATTTGCTACATCAAAAGTGGAATGGGTCTGTTCATTATGCTTAAAAAGAGGTTTATCATCAGTACTGATAAGTATTTCAAAACTAATTGTGGGGTAAGTTGTAATCATGATAACCTCCTGCCTTTTCTTTCCTCAGGGGTGCTATATGAGTACTTGTCTGCGGTGCTTTCAGATGTGCTACACCGTCAGAGAGAGCCACTCCCGCTGTGTCTGGCTCTGCTGCAGTACGATAAAGAGCTTGTGTCCTCTGAACTCTATCCTTCTCCTCATCACTCCATCATACACCTTCATCAGTATTACTCCAAATGGCTACCACAGCAGTGCCGGGAGGAACTGGTCAGTTATTGGTGGAAGCAAGAGATTATTTATCTGAAAGGGTGACACGCTTCTATATGTAGAAAATAACGTCTTTGTTTTTTTTCGCAGTTCAACTCCTCTGAATGCCTCTCAAAGGGATTGTCAACCCCCATTTCATTCACTGCACTGTTGAAAGCTGCGTATAGCCAAGGACCGAGCACTTTGCTTGAGATCGCCTTCAGGAAGAATGTGGAAGGAACCATAGCTTCCATGTTGATGGCTGAGTTTCCGATGGCAATCAAGCAGGTCTTACTCTACATAAAGTCAACAGTGGAAAACCTTGGCACAGTAAGAGCACAAAACAAGCTTACTACTCAGTTAATTACTAAGTTAAAAATATACACAACACATCATATCCTTCTGCACAGTTCTCCAAAGACATAGGAACTGCCCCACTGAAGACTTTAATGGGAATACTCCTGGATTTGGTGACCAAGCTACAAGGCTTTCAGGAGACCACAAACTCTGAACCAGCAGCAGAGAACTCCCAAGAAGGTTCAGACCTCTTCCTGGAAATCAACCAGTCATCCACAGTAGAAGCCAATAAAGAGCGGGTGCATATGCATATTACACATCTTTATATTTGTTCCAACTGTGACCAGTGTTATCCAGTTTATATCTACTATTTTTATAATTAATATACTTCTTATATGACACCCTCTGTGTTTAGATCCTTCTTTCTGCACTCAGCACCATCTTCAAGCATCCGTGTTTGGAGCAGTGGTTTCTGGCTCTGGAGCTGGCTGCTTTGCCTCCTCACACTCTGAACCCAGTCAGACTAAAGCACCTGTGTGCTCAGCTAAATGATGACATTTTGGCCTTGCTGAAGGCCAGCACCCCCACTCTCCGTGATCTGGATCACCTGGAGCTTATTTCTCGCTACTTGGGGGCTATAGAAAAAGCTGTGCTCAAGGAGCTGATGGAGAGGGGTGCCAAGGCTGCAAAGAAACAATCCAAACCTGTCCAGGCCCTCCTGTCTCTGCACACCTATATGGATTCCTGTAATCTGAGGGAGGTGGTCTCCAAGTTTTTACTCCTCCCCCAGGAGAGCCTAATCTCCCCCAGCAGTGAGGGCACACAAGCTGAGCTTAGTGTCTATGGTCATGCAGCAGTGCAGATCCTCACAGAGTCCGAAGCTAACACTTCCCAGGACCACAGCATCTTTCTGTCTCAGGCACACCTCCATGGCCTGGGAACCCTGCTGTTGTCATGTTCCAACCCTGTGCTGGAGGCCTTCCTGCTTCAGACTCTGTCTAGTGAGCCAGGCAGTACCAGGCTCATCCACACAGATGTGCTGCTGCACTGTCTGCAGTGGCCTGTCCAACACACTCAGGCCATCAGCTCTCTGCTGCTACAGAACTGCTCCACACACCGCCTCTGCTTTGAGGTGTGGTGCCTAGAGCCAGCAAACATGGAGAAGCTCTCTGACCAGACAAAAACATTCCTTCCACTAATCAACACGTACCTACAAGTGGCATGTAGAGAGGACCCTGCCAGGCCCAAAGATGGTTTGTACTAAAACAAGTTCTCTATTGTCTTAAAGCATACGGCAC
The DNA here is from genome assembly GCA_036023855.1 of Gadopsis marmoratus. Classification (NCBI taxonomy): domain Eukaryota; kingdom Metazoa; phylum Chordata; class Actinopteri; order Centrarchiformes; family Percichthyidae; genus Gadopsis; species Gadopsis marmoratus. The sequence continues at coordinate 17,078 of JAVQJF010039072.1, read as the reverse complement.
CAAGATTTATGTCCTTCTATTTATGTATGTATGTGTATCTCTTTTTTTTCTCATTGCATCGATTGCTGTGTTTTATAGTGCAAAAGGAAGTTTTAAAAGCCTTGAAGCAAGCATTGCTCACCAAATTGTCCCAGTTTGTTCTGGGAAACCTAACAGAAGACTCTGGAGCCCAGCTTGTTGAAACACTGGCCAGTCTGATCAAGCTCTCTTCAAACATCAAGGACATCAAGGACTTGATCAACAATCTGCCCAGTGCTCTCCAAAACGTGGATAGTTTTGAAAGGTATTAATTCTTAATCCTGAAAGTGAATTGTCAGTATCACAAAATTATTCGCTAACTGTTGTTTTCTTCTCTAGATGGAAACTAATAGACGTTATCACTGAGAAACTGTCTGATTGCCCAGGAGAACAAGAAACCTGGAGGAAGTCTGTCACCACTGCTGCCATCAAATGTCTCATCGCCGCTTACAGTCACTTTAAAGATCAGGCTGCTTCCCTGTCAGAGCAGGAGCAGAGCATTCTGGAAAGACTGCAACGACTCCTAGTGGGTTTATTTTCCTCACATATATACTGTGCATTTTTTGTTTTTACTTCATTCGTTTCATAATTCATCTTCTTTACACAGACATTAGCAGAAGACATTACTGCATCTGAATGGAACAGTTTCGTCAAGAATGGACTGAAGTAAGATATTTGTTTAAAATCATTCTGCTACATTTTGTCACATCAGATTTTTGTTTCTGTAATCAATGACCTCATTCTTCCACTGTAGATATCGCTACAGAGATCACCACTTTCTGAATACATTGAGGAACCTGTTGGAATTGATGTACAGTAGCAGTGAAGTCCAGAAGGATCTGATACCTTTATCCACCCTTCACATGATGATCAGCAGCCATTCTCTGTTCCTGCCCAGCATGTTGGACTCTGATGAAGATCCTAGCAGGTGTCAGGCTAAAGGTACGTATAGAGTAGAATAGAAATGTTAAATTACACACCTGAAGCCTTATCCTCCATTGAACACAAACACTTATTTTTGTTGTCATTTCAGAAGCACTAGTGTCGCTACTTCTCTGTTTGGTGAAGAAATGCCCAACAGTCTGTAACATGAATCACTTTGTTGTACTTTTGGGAGCATATGGAGTCACACTGAGCACTGCAGGTAAAACAGGAAATGAAAGTATTTTTGTGTTTGTTGTCTTCCTTTCCTCTTACATGTTGTTTTGGTTTGCAGATCAGAAAATATTACTCCTTCTTCGGGAATATGAAAGAAACAATGTCAGCCTGCTGAAATTTCAGTAAGTTACATTCGTATTTGTATGCTGTATAATATGCGACAAGTGCACTTGTTATTTGCAAACACTGAATATGTGTTTTAAACTGCAGATCCTTCTTGTGGGGCCCAGCAGCTTTGGAGCACCACAAGACCAGGAAAAGCCTGGGAGCTTCCCTGTGGAAGCAGGCGAGCTCAGACGACCTGTTGGCTCTGCTGAAAGCTGACAGGATGCTCCAAACTATTGCACACTTTCCCCAGCAACGCAGAATCATCCTGCAGGTCAATATTTTTCATATTTACTTTACAGAACAGCATTTTTAAAAGAACGTTTTTACAACAGGAGAGTTCCAGTGAGATTAACAATCTCTTTTTCAATCGCGACCTGGCCAAGACAGTCAGCAGCATGAATAAAAGCACATAGTTACAGACAGAAAAACACAAAAGGAGACAAAATACAAGCATAGAGAACTCGCATTTCAAAAGAGAAATTTATAGGAGTCAAATGTGTAACCAGGTAAATTAAAAACATTGACATGCTAAGGATTCTGCCTCTAATTCTTTAATTTAACAAGATTAATAACCTTAAATGGTCAGTTCACCCAAATTACAAACATAATACCATTTCTCAAATACCCCTAGTGATGTCAAGCCATGCAGACAGTTCAGTGGTTTGAGCATCACAAATTACAGCCACCTCCATTGTGATCGGGTGGGATGCAAAAATCTCAGATATGGATATCTAAAAGGGATAAGTGAGAAAATGTTTTTTCTTTTTTGAACAAACCCTTTAATATCTATTGTTTTTCTCTCTTATAGGATGATAAGGATCTGCTGTACTCTAACAATGCAGTAAAGGACCATGGGAATTTGTATGATCCCTGTTTTCTTTTGCCTCTTTTCAGCACCATACTGCAGCCAGGTAAGTGTACTGCATTGCTGTTGTCATTACTCCTCATCAGTTGAGGTTATCACTGCTTCATTACTATTACGTTGTCTTCCATTTCTATGTGACAGAGTGTGTGACTGACTGCCTCAAGTTTGTATCCAGCCACGCCCTTGGGGTAACTGTAATGGCTCTAAGTAGCTACAACCCAAAAGTGAGAGCCGCAGCGTATCACGTGCTGAGCTGCTTCTACCAACACCTGGAGGGTGCTCGGTTCAGAGAGAAGACGCAGGTAAAGTGTCACGGCGGTGGTGTGCGAGTCTTTAAATATTATAGCTTTGGAAGTCACCTCCAGAAACACTGATGGGCTTGTTTTTATCAAACAGCTGCTGTACTTGATGGAAACAGTGAAGAATGGAATCCGACAGCAGAATCAAAGACTTCCATTTGTCCTGACCATGTACATCACCAAAGTGGCTCAGCAGATGCTCAAACCTGGTGTGTAACCCTGAAAACCTGCATGGAGTTAGTCCCTGACCTGAGTGATATCACCAATAGTGTTAACACAAGGATATTTGTTTAGGATATGCTTAAGACTTTTTTCACACTAATAAAGGGACTTGGTATTATAAATAAAGGTTGTTGATTTGGGGGGAAAAAATCTTTTTGTAAGTTCTGTTTGTTGCAATTCTATAAATAAACAGTTGATATTTTATTATTTCTTGCTGCACAACTAACTTTGCCTTCAGGATCAATGACCCTTTTCCTTGTTTTTTCTGATTTCCCAGAGGACCACATGTATATGGTGTTAAACAGGTTTCTGCTGTCCCATCAAAGTTTGGACTTCAGAAAAGTACCTGAGTTCTTCAAGCTATTCTATGGCTTTGACTTGGAGGTAAAGTATTACATAAACTGCTGAAAACATTGTTATTGTTGTCATGGATTCCACTCTGAAAAACAAATGACTGTCCAGATAAGCTCTTGTTGTGTCAACAACATTTACCCTTCATCTGTTTGTTTTGTCCAGCTCAGGCTTTTTTTAGACTGATGTTATCTGTTTCTATGAAGGGGAGTCAGCCGCTGGAGTATAACTGACTGTCTATTTTTTTTCCTGCAGCATAAAATGGAACGTGAGTGGATCTTGAGTGTGCTAGAAGAAGGGATAAGTGATGGACACTGCTATGATTTGTGTGACCAACAAGGCATCTTTCAGACCCTTTTGGGCTTCAGTAGCAGCCCCCTGTGTGATGATCACACCCAGGTACTCACTGTGGGAATCACAATGATGCAACACGTTAGCAGTGAAGTCAAGACAGGTGACAGAGTCTTAAACTCTGAAGAAAAGGATAAACTAAGACCACATAAATGAATAACAGTGATATTAAGCATGGAAACGAAGGGATTAACAAGGCAATTGACGGTCTGAAATGCACAAATAAATAGTTATATCTAATGTGGATTTTATTTCACATATATTTCTCCACTAGGCACAGATTATCAGGGTGTTGTGCCAGGCCACCCGTGTGACTAGAGCAGCTTATAACCTCACCAAGAGCTATGGGCTCCTCACCTGGATAATACAGATGGTTGAAAAAAGGTAAGCTTGAGGGAGGGGTCCAGTCTTAATTTTGTCTCTTTATTTTGACTTTATCATTCATGTTATTGCAATAATCTCTTCAGACAATTTTCTGTTTCCTACATAAGTCTGTACTTATTATCCTCCTCAGGAATCTAGACCAGCAGCTGCTAAGTGCCATCATAGGTCTTCTCCATGTGCTCTGGTTTACTAACCTCGGGCAGAAGGAGAAGCAGGTGGATGGAGCCAAGACCTCCTCATCTCCAGAGGAGAAACCTCGGGGCTCAGTGAAGTGTCTCCCAGTCCCACTAATCAGTGAATTCCTGTGTGTGGCATCAACTATCAGCAGACACCTCAGGTAAATATCACTATCAGATTTATCTTCATAGGTTTCAGGTCTATCTTCAGACAAAACTTGTAATGAGAAGGTGTACTGCTGACAAAAGTTGAGATGTCAGCCAAATACACACATAATAAATGTTGACAGTGTTTGTTCGATCTTCTCCTGTCAGGTTGTGTGTGAAGACCACTCAGCTCAGCCTGTTTCTGCAGACTCTTTGTTCTGTACTGAAGCATCGTGGGACAGCGCTCAATGTAAACAAACAGGCTGACTGGCTAACACTCCACCCGCAGCCCCTCTCTTCTACTGAAGCCCTCACTCTCCTTCTCTCCTGGGCCTCCCTGTCCCACAACACAGCACTCCTTACCCAAATACAGGCCTTGTCTGAAAAACACAAAGTGAAGGAATTGCTGGGTGAGTCCCAATAAGTGTCCAATTCTGTTATACCGAGAAGCTTGTACAAGTGTTGTCATGCTTGCCTTTCTGCCAAAGGGGTGGAGAAAATACCGTAAACACTTAAAAGGAAAAGGAGATGACTATTATTTTTTAAATTATTAACACTGCTGCAGTGGTGAGTCATAATGGGTTGAATGCTAATTGTCAGAGTTTTTGCAGTAAGACTTTTGTTATGTGGGTTTTCAAAGCAACAAGAGACAATGATGGAAAATAAGCCAAATTGATTACTGCAGGAGTATCTGTTACAAAATGCCAATCTTAGACAAAAGGCATCATCGAAGAGAAATAGCGTCACATAGTTGAAACTCACCAACATGAACGTGAAAGGTTGTACTACGTATAAGTTTTGACATTTACTACTAATCATCATGACAACCCACCTTGTAGCAGTGTTTAAAATCAAGGTTTTTAGTTGTTTTGATTACACTAGTTCTCAAACAGGGCTTTTGTACGTGTAGATTTGATTACATAACTGCTAACTATAGATTGTAGTTAGTTACTCTGTCATAATTCTTCCATTACAAACAGTAAAGAATTTAGATCTTTGTTGCAGTACCTGAATAATTTCTTGTATCTTTAGTGGCATAAATATAGTTTTGTTCATATTCCTCCTCAGGGATGGGGAAAGATAAGACCCGAGGAAAAGGCTGCTTTTCCAAAGCACGCACACGAGACAAGCAAGAGAACCTGGCAGAGGATGCTGAGGCTGAGAAACAAGAGGAGAGTCTCCTGACAGAGTGTAAATTTTACCTCAGCAGTATCTTTGTTCATTGGGAGCCTGTGTGTCCCCTCTATGAACCCCAGCCGGCTCAGCCAAGAGACAAACTGGATGCCAGACGATTGGCCAGTGATACATCGCACCTGCTCACCAAGTGGTCCCTGAGGTGCTTGGTGGAGGACTCGTATGATGAAAACAGAGCAAAAGAATTCTTGCACTGGTTCGAAAAGGCTGTGATAAAACCCAGAGAAATTCTGGATGTTGTGTTACTCGATCCTTGTTTGAAAGCGGACCTCCTTCGACTCTACCATCAGGCCTTTGAAGCTCAGTGTCACTCCAGCATTTCAGCAAGAGTGGAGACCTTCCAGCTGTTTACCAGCATTATGGTATGCTTACTAGAGACCCAAGGCCAACTTTCAGAGCGGCATCGGGCAGTCATCTCTGCCTGCCTGCCAGAAGCCACACTTGATCAGTCTACGCGTGGTAAGAGCCGGATGCGTTATTCACATTATTCTCTATCTGGGACTTCTAGTGTGCATACAAACAATACTATATCAATATTGTGACTACTAAAAGATCTCTGTTGAATTGACACATTGGAGTCACAGAGATTTTTAGAGCAGGGATGCCCAAACCTTTGACTAAGTATGACTAAAAATTAAACTTAGTGGGGATGGCATCAAGTGGTATATGATATTACGCTGTAAATGATATAGGTGTCCCAGATACTCAAACCCTTGTTGGGCTATGCCCCAATGAATAAATAATTATATTTTGGTACATTGTAAGATAGGAGTTGTATTTGTTTTAACATGTTTTAATATTGTTTCATGAACGACTAAGCGTATCGAATGAAATACATCTGTCCCGTGACTGTTTATCACGATGTGTAGTTTTGTACTGATACTGACCTTTTTTCTTTTATTTAAAAACATTTAATTTGTCAGTGGACTATGAAAGTGGATAAAGACATTGTTATGTTTTGCTACATTTATTGTTCCCTTCCAGTACCAAGTGTTAGTCAGGTGGTGCTTGCACAAAACAATGCAATCAGTTGTTTTACTTAAACAAATCAGTTTAATTATATAACACTATCACATATAGTGCACACATTTGCCACATTTACAATAAGCATGGAGCAGAAACTTGATTTTGATGTGCTCCCAGGCATGTGAGCATCACACAAGATATGCCTACATGATAAGAGATTTTTGAATAGTCTTACATTATTCAACCTATTTGACATATGTTTCTTTTTTCTGTGTCGATATGTGGAAAGCCAGATAATGGCATCCTGTGGGAGCGTCCTTCAGGAAGGTGACTCAGTCGTTGTGGAAATTAATTAAGCTTCTTATTTTCTCCTTTGCAGAAGCAGGGCTGTTTCTGTTGTCACTGTACATCCATGAGTCGTGGAGTGGAGCCCCATCAGCAGAGCTGTTCCTGTCTCATGTTAGTTTGGTGACCAGAGCCAAGTGTAAGAGACCAAAAGCATCCAAATCATCACTCACCAAAACAGCCATCAGAGCAATATGTAATGACATCATCACCATGAAGACCTAGATATGAGATCTGAACACTACGGTCTTCTTTGAAATAGACTAATTACAAGAAAGCGTGTAGTCTTTCATTATACTGAAGATATTTTGTAAAATCCTCTGTTATAAAATGTTGATTTCAAAATCTGTTACTAATTTGTGATATGTGAAGTTTTTTTAACATGGTTCCAGTGTGACCCAATTTCAAAACTGTGTGTAATTGTATGTGACATTTTGGGGGTTTAGATCTCAAAAGGTTTTGTGGACCAACTTAAATAAATTGGATTTAATGCAGCAAAGCGGTCTTCTTGATGACGCACAATAATATTCCTGTGCTCTTGTACTTTTACCATGTAGGTCAGGGTTCACATGTACACACAGCTGCTAAACTACAGGATAATAGTTACATAACATTTTGTTTAATGTAGACTTGCACTTAGGCATTTGGTGAAATGGAAAGAAAGTCATTGGCTACTCACTTGCACACTGCCTCAAAACCTCTAATCCCAAACATCTTTATTTCCCCAACATACTATCCACAGCTGCGTTTTCATCATTCAGATTTTTTATTTGTGTCCCTCACCTCAAATTTTAACACGTTTGTTTTTCCACGTCCGTAAAAAGTGCTCTCATTCAGATTCAGCCTCCGGTCAAGCAGTGGATGTTCTGTGACTTCCTTTGATTTTGAATCTGTGACTCCTGCAGTAATATAAGAACATTTTGAATTTGAATATATATCTATATATATATATATATGTAGTGTGTGTGTATATTTCAGTGTTTCTGTTGGTAAATCCACTTCCCTCTACCCCCATTCAAGGCAGTGAGACTTTGAAAGATTATGTATATCACACATACCTTGGCAGGTTTCCACTGCAAGACATTAGATTCAAACTGAGAAAGAGGAATCCCACGAAAGCAGCCAGAATGATCCAAAATATTATAACGATTGAGTCTGAAAGGGAAGGGGAAAGTTGCAGTTATCTTCATTTGGGCTAACACAAGAAGACCGACACAAAGATTGTATAAAGCACAAAGACTTACATTTATTGTAGTTCAGCTTGCTCTCATCCACAATCACAGGATCGAGATAATCATAATAGTATTCCCATTCATAGGGAACGGCGCTGGTTGAGTTCTCCATCACCGCCGTCCTCTCATTCTGGGAGAGATGGAATGCTGTCTCATTCCAAAACGTTGGCAGAGGAAAATGATTAATGTTGTTTGTGACGCCTGCAGGAAGTTGGTCTTGTGTATTCCAGGAAACCTAGGGGGGAAATCCCTCTAATCTTCACCCACATGCGCGGTTTGCCTGCTCGACTCCAGGTCCTCTCAGTTCTGACTGGATTTGAGCAGACGCATGCAGTGTGCAGGTTTGGCCACAGGAGCGCATGATAGAGCCAAACGTCCCGGGAAAGAAAGGGCGGGCACCATGTCCAGTGGCACTACCTGGTACTAGTACTCTGTTTGCAGTTAATACGTGGGTCCGATGAGGTGCACCTTGTTACACCTTACGTACCAAGGAAATTATTGCGTGGTTATTTTCTATTTAAAGATGGATCAAAAGTCGTGGTCATATACACTCCGTTACACTAGAGGGCGTCAGTATATATTTGGTCCGACTGTACAGAATTTGGACACTCACGGCGAAAACAAGTACACACCATGGAGGCGTCAGCTTTACGTGCAGGCTTGTGTCTCTCGGTTGTCGCCTGGTGCAGAGCGAGGCAGCTGCAGGACGACCAGGCTGCGGCTCGACGAAAGAAGCGCTGCCTGCAGCTGCTGGCCGCCCGGCGGCTGCGACTCAGGAGGCTCCACGACACATGGATGCTGAGGGGAAAGGTCTGCAGACAGAGTCGGCTGCATCGCCTCTGTGCTCATGACAAATGGATGAAAGTGGTGAGAGCTTGTCCTTCATGCATCCATGGGCCGATGCACGCAGTGCCACATGATCAGTAGACATCCTTAACTTGTTTGTGGCGATTAGGGAAGCCTGAATAATATGCAAGAAAATTGCCTTGACACTAATAATGACGCGCCAGATTGAGTTATTGTGGTTTAGGTCGTTGGAGCTGAACATATAAAACATTACTGCATCACAAATGAGTGGCTCGATTTCTGTTATTGCAATTCTGGTCATAACATCATGATTAATAATAGTTTTGCGCTTTCTTGTAATTTCCTGTCCAGCGCTTCCTGTACAAATCACTTGTTTGTTTCTCCACTCCAACCAGACGACACGTCACTTCTTGAGGCATCGCCTGCGACGAAGACCCAAAGTGTGGTCCTATCCTCGGCTCAGTGACTGGTGGGAGAGCGCAGCTGCTACTTTCACAGATGAACAGTGGCTGCAGCGTTTCAGGGTATCAAGAGGGACTTTCTCATATCTCTGCAGGATGCTGAAGCCGCAGTTAAAGAGGCAGAACACCACTTATCGCCTCTGCATCCCGCTACAGAAGAGAGTGGCGTTGACTCTCTACAAACTGGCCAACCCCTGTGACTACAAAACTGTGGCAGATCTCTTTGCTGTCGGGGTGGCGTCTGTTTGCCGCTGTGTGCATGAGTTCTGCACAGCAGTCATTGGAGTCCTTAAACCGCAGCTTGTTGTGACACCAAACGACTCTGAGCTCGTGAAAATGGCAGACTTTTTCTATCGCACATATGGGATTCCTCAGTGCATTGGTGTACTAGACCGTATGCACATTACAATCATCAAACCACCTCACTACCAGTCAGAGCAACCCAATAGAGAAAGTTATCTTGCTATTTTGTTACAAGCAGTTGTGGATGGCAATGGCATTTTCTGGGATCTGAGCATAAGCTACCCAGCATGGGTGAATGATTCCAGTGGATTTCGAGAGTCATGGGCATGTGAGGATTTCCCCATCAGGCTGCTCAATGTCTGTGGAACTGACAGTGGCCGCTTTATCCTTGGTGACACAGGGTATCCTTCTCAACACTGGCTTCTCAAACCGTACACCAGCACAAGCTGGCTGACTGGCGAGCAACAGCTGTTTAATACTCAGATTAGTCAAACGCACAGTGTAGCCAAGCATGCGTTTGAGAGGCTGAAGGGTAGGTGGAGGTGCCTGAACAAACGAAATGGCTGCAGCGTGGAGATTGTCAAGGACATGGTAGAGACATGCTGTGTGCTTCATAATCTCTGTGAGAAAAACAAGGACACGTTCCTTCCAGAATGGATCAGTCACAAGCCACTTCAGGCTGTTAATGGAAAGCCTCAAACGAATAGTGACACAGACTCCTTTCTCGCTTTGCAGCAGTTTATACAGGGTGATGCACAGTAATATGCTTTTTTTTTTATATCCACCATTACTGTCACCACCAGTGGCCAGAATTCCAGATGTTTATTTCTGAGTGGTTTGTATACATCATGTATTTATATATTTGAGTCAATAAAAGACAATTTTATATAGATTGTTTGCAACATTCATTAAAATTGTAAAGCGATGTTATATGACTTGAACAATTTGTGCATTGATTGAGTCATTTATAAAATGAACAAGAATACAAGCTATTAATCACAACAGTTACATAAACGCTATTACAGAGATACAGTAAAATACATTAAATAATTTTCTTTCCTTAAAAAGGTAGAGGATATAAATATTTATCAATGTCATGACACTTGTCTAGTAAAGCCATGCGGTAGTGCTCAGAATAAAGGGTAACTACTGTTCTGTGGCAAGATTAGAATGTGCTTGTAGTTACAAAGTAAATAGAAATACATCCATGGCCATCAAAACTGTGCCATTCATAAAACAGCCGAATGTGCATGTCCTTACAAAGCTGCAGGGTCCCTCGCGATAAGCTTTGCGATTTGCATTAAGCAAGAGGTCAGCAGCTCACTGTCCTTGCTTCGAGCCTCCATCTCCTCACGCCTCAGCCTCTCCTCTCTTTCTGCTTCCTCTCGGCGTAAAGTCAGCTCCTGCTGCATCTCCTCGCGCCTCAGCTTAGCTTCCCTCGCCCACTCTTCCCTCCTCTGCTCCTGCTCCTTCTCCAGCCACTGCCTGTGGCACTCTGTCATAGCACTGAGAAACTCTTTTGTAGTGTCACTGTCAGCCGTCCGCTTATGGGTTTCTGCAGGGACAGGGCAGCTGTCAAACATCTGCACTGTTTTAGGTGCTACTTTATTTGGCAAAATATAGCCTCGCATGCCTTTCTGAAGCGCTGAGCTTGATTTGACTTGAAGGTTCAGTGGTGCAACAGTGGTTTGAGTCCAATTGCGTTTTAATGCTTCTGTGTATATTTCATTACAGCAGTTTCTTATAAAGAAGAGGGGGGCCCACTGAAACAACAAGCATGGCTGGACTAGTGCTCGACTTACCAGATCTGACCCTATGAAATCCAGGATGACACGGCCGTCCCCTTCTGATGGCTGAGGACCCACTGCAGTCTGTGGAGTGTGACTTGTCTGTTATAGTAGGAACACATGTCGTTGGTTAAAGGAATAGAAATAGCGCCTACGGAGATTTTGTGTGAAATATTTCACTATCCCAGCTACTCGCAAGATATGAGGGGGCTTGAAGCACCGGTTAAAGGGTGCCATGAACATTAACCCTGTGACCTTCAGAGGTTTTAAGCGACCGCTGTTGTTGTACACATTTCATTCGATTTCTGGGGAGCGCTGGGTATTTGCAATAACGATTCTCAGTAATATACAGTAATATCATAGTTTATTGGGATATACCTCCTTTACAGTCAGCAGACCACACATTTTAACTGAGCAAACGAGCCATAGCCCAAAGGTTTGGTTACCTTCTGGCTGGGTCAAAGGTGAATGAATGCATGTGGGAGTTTCACTGGTCCTCAGCTGACCCTCTGCCCCTCCCCGTCGTCCGAGTACACTGTCCATTAAGTCAAAAAAGGGGAAATTCTTTCGTCCATCACTCTTGACAGTCTTATACAAATGTCTCATCTTTTTTAGTTTCTCCCTCACTTGGGTGGTTGTGCGCTGGATACCCAACTTCGCCAACTCCTCCACCATGTACCGAATGACTTCTTCGTTCCGACAGACGCCCTCCATCTTTTGCTGCACGCTCTCGTCGGCCCAGATGTGTAGCAGGGCTTTCGTGTCACTCATTGACCAATACTGGCGGCTATTAGTGGACATGTCTTAAGGCACCGGGGCTTTGGCTCGCTCGAGGTCCACATACGCTCCCGCTGGACGAAACGGCGACAAGTAGCTTATGTGGCACTAGCGTTAGCTTTGCAGTGGAAACGGTCTAGGAGGCTGCAGCCGGGCACCGCGAGCCATAGGCGGTTCATGGCACGAACCAGCACGCAGACGGGGCCGCTTTCAAATGCTCCCCGGTAGTCTGGGGACGTTGTGCATTTGAGAAACGTACGTTAAGATGTAATACACGATACATTATCTAAATCCTCGAAATTTCTACCAAAGCGGTGGATTTCCACAGGTCCCCCTGGCCCTATGTTTTTGGTAGCGGCGACTGAAAGGGTAGAGTTAAGCTGGTCACGTTATTGGCAATCAATATATACCAGAAGGGGGTGTGGTCGGCCACGAATGTGACCCAGAGGTCCCCTAAGACGAGTTTTGTAGTCAATTAAAATGACAATTTCCCAATGAACTTGAAGGCAGCATTGCCCCGTGACAACAGACGCTGACGTACACGCGCGGGGTGGAACTGGGTGGAACCTGGAACCAGCCGCTAAGCTAGTAGCAATTCTTAGCAAAGCAAGGCTTTGGCTAGCAATGTGACCACGCCAGAATCAAAATAGATACTTTACTTGTCGCAGACTATGTCCTTTGTTATATAACTCCGCGTGGTTATGCTTGGGTAGAGTGGCGACACGGTCTTCAACCGATTTTCAATATATCAAACCACCATGGATGCAGTGAACGCGTTCAACATGGAGGTAAAGTTTGCTCGTGTTTTACCCCAGTCCAAAGAGCTAAACTCGACGGCTAACGGCAACGCTAACTAAATGTCCGTTCGTCGAAGTTAACGCTAGCTAATTTGTCTGATAGCTAAACCAATAGTAATCCTGTTCCACTTCCAACGGGTGAATTTGGTATTTATTTTGAGGAAACGCTAGTTGAGTTTAACGTGGCTTGTTGAAACGTAAACACGGCTTGATTAGATTTGTTAGCCGCTAGCATAAGTCGAGTTCAACGTCGGTATGTTGATCTCGCTAAGGCCTGCAATTTCAGGGATCTAACGTCAGTTAACTAATTGCTAACTTTACGTTGCACCACCGAGACTACGATGAACCGTCAGTAGAAATGTCCAGCATATGCACAGCTCGTGTAGCTTCGTACCCCTCCTGTAAAATGTTGTTGCGTTCTACTGTCGGTTTTACAAATCAAACCGTCGTTAACGTTGCCGTTGAGTCACCAGGCAACGTTAGCATTTCAAGCCACTGAAGTTGCTTGTTTTGAGGAAGTTCGTCCGTCGTTATTAACTCACGCTAAACTAATACGAGTTAATCATAACCGTCGGTGAATACGTGTTGTTTTATTGTTGCCTCCCGAGGACTCTGGACTGTCGCCTTGCTGTGTTTTTTCAGTGTGTGTCTGTGGTGGGTCAGTATGCGCGGAATGAGTTGTTAGGTGCTGCTTTCAAAACGTACTACACCGCTTTTATTGAAGACAAATCTCGTGTGTGAATCAAGATATTGAACTTGCGTTCCACCCGTGTTATAAGGTCAAAATTGGCTTGAATATCTGTATGTTGATGCAATCAACAAACACCGTCTATGAGTCATTCTCGGGCATAAATCCACTCTTCTCATTTACATATGCCTGGATTATGGTTATAGAGTGTACATTACATTTTCACAAGCTATGTAAAGAACATAAGTCCTATTAATTATACTGTCTGCACAGAAGACATGTTGAAATTCCAGTTAAACAACAACAACCCAGGTTTTGTGAGAATGTGAACAGTGGCAAGTTGTCTGTGGTTTATGAGAATCGACACCTTTTTTCACCTGGAAAAAGCTTATTTAAGCCATCTATTTTCTTAATTATATTTGGAGATTGTTTGATGTTACAGAATCTTCTATTATCTACCAGTGGGAAGTGGCTGTACTGTATGTTGCTATAGTTTAGTGGTGTCAATATCGCCTTTTTCTAAAGCAGGCCATTGCATGTTTTCCAAGGTTAAGGTGTAATAGTATATTTTCTGTTTATAAATTAACTGGAAATGTGATTCTTTTTATGAAAACCAATCAGCTCTTCTCCATGATTGACATGAAGCCTCCAATATCTCGTGCTAAGATGATGTCTGTAACAAAATCAGCCATCAAAGCTATCAAGGTAAGGTCAATACAGTATCAATTTTATGGTCATATTAATGAGTGGCTAATGCAAGTGGGGATCTCGTAGACTTTTAGATTTGTTTTTTTATTTTATTTTTTAGAATAAACACTCATTATACCCTAAGCATTGGTACTTGTGATTTTACCCACTATGGGCTTTAAATATGCAGTAAATCAGTGGAATAATGACAATTTTCCTCATTTGTTTCAGATATTGCTATCTTTCATTATACAAAAATCCAACGCTCTTTCTGCGGATTGATAAAGATTACCTCAAAAAAATATAAATTGTAGTTTTCAATCAATTACTCACCTCTGGTAGTGTGGATTGCTGGATGCTAAAATTTGTACTTTGTACTATGAGGTACCCATATTTCTGTGGCTGCAACCCACTGAATTATGGCTAACTATAGGATTTGCCTCATTGGCATGACATACTGGGTAGTCAGTGAGTGAGCAGCAACTAAGCAGTTCTGCTGGCTAGTGACAAACCATAGGTGGTGGTGATTGGGGGATTTTGGAGGATTGGTATATTCATCAATATTTGAGTGAAAGACGTGTTTGGATATACTGAGAAGAGTGGAGAGGTACTTCTTTGGGAATGCTGTGTTAGTAGTTGAAACATCTTTACGGACATTTTGGTATTATTCTATTTTTAGAATGTTTGCCTCCTCTTTACATTTAGCTTAAGTGTATCAGGTAATGGCTGAAACCTTTGAAAATGTTATTCTCCATGTTAGAGTGAAGCTTTTTCCTCATTCCAGGAAAACATCCACAATTTTCATTAAATTATGTAAAAATTCAGATTTTGGAATAAGCCTTTTACAGTCTTACTGTCCCACTCCCTTTTTTGGGGTCTGAAATTTTGTAGAACTTGAAATTTAATATCGGATAAAAACATACAATCTCATTTAAAGATGGCAGGTTAATCTTTCAATTGATGCCAGACAGTGTGATGCTTATTTGACTGATTACAGAAGTCATGTATTAAACGAGAATGTTATCAACACTTTTCATTACTGTCCTCTGTGCTTGTGTCTTGCATGGTGAAAGTATTATCTAATATGCTGTGATTGATGTTTATTTTTGTCTTTCTATTAGCTTTACAAACATGTTGTCCAGATTGTTGAAAAGTTCATCAAGAAGGTATGTACTACAGAGCCTATTATTGTACATTATGTTAAACATTTGTGTTAAAAGTTTATTTTACAAATGCAATTTGCCATGAGACAGTAGGAATAACTGGTCTTTTTGTTGTTTTTCTTTCCATCAGTGCAAACCAGAATTGAAAGTGCCTGGTTTGTATGTGGTCGATTCCATTGTTCGACAGTCACGGCATCAGTTTGGTGTTGACAAGGATGTGTTTGGGCCAAGATTCTTGAAGAACTTCACAGATACCTTTCAAAACCTTTACAGATGTCCAGAGGATGATAAGGTGCTCTATGTTGGTGCTTTTGGTATTGTAAATAATTACAATGAATGATAAGAATTTTCTCAAGGGTGGGATTGCTGTTTTTTTTTTTTTTGTCAGAACAAAATTCTCCGTGTACTGAACCTGTGGCAGAAGAATGGTGTGTTTGACATGGACATCATTCAGCCTCTGATGGATATGGCCCATGGAGCCATTGTACCTGTCCCTTCACTGGAAGGTAGATAAATTAATGTAATGTTTGCATTAACGTACTTGAGTGTTGCCTTAGAGTAAAGGAAAGTGAAGTTGTAATTTGTCCACTGTTTGAACTGCATGCAATGATTTTAAAGATTGGGCTGGCTATCGTTGACACCAATACCATGACTTCGATACTGGTTCCTGAATGATATGTTTTTGATACCAATTTTATAAAATTAATTTGAACAAAAAGAAAACATTACGATACAAATCCTTAGCTTTATTTTTCAGCTCCATGACGTTTTACAACATAAAAAATAAACCTATTTACCACAACTTGAAGTTAATATAATAATATAGTATCTAACGTTACATGGGTCTTAATTTAAGTCACTGCACCTATTACAGGCACGATAAATCTAGTAAACAACCATGTACATGCTGGCCGAGCAACTTTCGGCTCTTAAATGTATGCATGTTTGTCGTGTTTCCGGGTCGTGTCAACAATGTTTTTTTTGCATTTATTATATTGTGAGCTGTTTGCATTGAACTTGATAAAATGGCGCTTCACTTTTTATCTCTTCTTAGACATGTTTTTTACACCTTTGCGACACACACTGTAGTAAAGTACAGTAACGCACACGCAAGCCCCGACTCGTAACATAGTGTTTTTCCTGCATGCCTCTACAACATGTAATGTGAGACAGCTATTGACTTGCATTATTAAATCTTGGTACAAGTATGCTGTAGCTCATTGGCTCACTGACGCTGATGAGGTTTACTCCTTAGGTATTGAAGTTTGGAACCAAATTACAAAGTAATTCGGTCAATGCCATACACTTATCAAAGTTCAGTACCCAGCCCTAATCAAAGACATTGATCCTTTTCTTGTGTCTGAGCAGTTCCCACCGAGCCCCAACCAGAGACACAGCCTTCACTAGTCACTAGTGCCTCAGTTGTGCCTGCTGTGCCCCAGCTACCCAGTCCTGATGCTTTAGCTGCTGTGGCACAGCTTTTTCAGTCTCCCCATGGTCAGGAGGTAAGCAATAAATTGGTTTAATTGCATTTCTAGATTATGGCAGGTAGATACCTGTTTAAATTCTGAATGACTCCTTCCTCTCACTCCTCTAGCTGCAGAGGATGCTCCAGAACTTCCAGCAGGCAGATAAGACTCTGACAGCCACTGTCGCAAACAACATGCCAAACCCACCCCTGATGCCTGTGACCCAGCTCAACCTGTACAGTGCACATCCTGAAAAGAAAAGCTCTTTAGCTGAGGTAAGAGCATAGCTCAGTGTCACAACATTATCTGGTGTGATCATATAGCGTTGGCTTGGACTTGCTCTATATTAACAAGTGCTATGAGATAACTCTGTTATGATATAG
>JAVQJF010039069.1:0-11296 GCA_036023855.1 Gadopsis marmoratus | reverse complement strand
CCTCTGACTTGGCCGTAAGCCAATCATAGTTTCGGCTGGCGGGGTGGCACCTGGGGTGGCCAATCAGATTCCAAGGGTGGCACGTGCCACCCAAGGCCCCCCCTCTGGACACGCCTATGTTTGCAGCATGTAGTAGCCACAAGATAAACTGAAATAACTAAAGGCTTTTAAACTACATTTTAACTCAGGGGCTCTCAACAAGACAGGGCCTCAAAGTGTCACTTTTTTTTTATTTTTCCATTTCAGTTAACACTGTGAACAGTTTAACATAGAGCGCACAGTTCGTCCAACAGTTTGTGCCACTAACACACAATATCACCTGAGGCGTTTTGTTTCTTTATCTTTGTGAAAAGTTGATACAATGCTGCCCGTTGCGCGTATTTTATTTTGAAATCTCAATTAGGTAACTTCCGGTAGCGTAGTAGCCCTGCGCTGCTTGACGCAGCTCTCGCCGCCTGAAAGAGTGAGCAGCGCCTGCTGAGCGACACCGAGCCGCTCTTCTTCTTCTTCTTCTTCTTCTTCTTCTTCCTCTCCTCTCCTCTCACCTCCTCACTCTTGTGTAACGTCTCAGTTGGTTACAGCTCTGAAACACGCAGACTTTCTAACGAAGAGAAACTATGTGCATGTTATAAACTGTACTATAAACTGCGCCTGACGACAGGTGGCGTTTAAAGTGTCGGACTATAAATCCCATAGAACAATAAGTAAGTGAACTCACTATTAGTAATTAGATATACTTTAACCTCAGAGATAGTGTAGGAATCTCGAGTAGTCAAAGAATGATGGTTATTTTTTAAGGAGCCGATGTTGGCAGAGAGAAGCTGGCCCCCAAATGAATGTGTTGCAGACGCCCCCTGCTGGCTCACAGTGTAACTCAAAAGTTGTTGTCCGTTTTCAGCCCATAACCAGTGTTAAACCTGTGGATTTTTAGACCATGAGTCAAGACACGCAATGGGTTTTTAAGTTGCCAGTGTTCCTACACAAGACAAAAAAAAAAGTCCATCCTTTTCCTGTCGTTGACGTTTTGACAGGCGGCCTGTTAGCGGCATAGAAACCTAAGTGCCCTGCGTAGATCAACACTTCCTGCACCCTTCTTATGCTTTTACTTCTCATAAGCACGATCACGTTATTAACGGTACGTTCGGGGTGATTTTTGTTTTCCCCTTAACACGGCTGCCACCTAATGGTCATTTATGAGCATTGCCGGTTGGCGCTCATCTGCTGCTCTCGCGATATTTGCGCACTTGGACCAGGAAGTGAAACATGGCGTCGGTGTTCGGCGGAGTAGAAGGGTGAGAATGAGTTAAAATATACAGCAATATTTGCCCGATTTATATATATATATTTTTGCACCGTAAGTTAAGGCTAGTGTGTATTGCAGGCTCTTATATGTGCTTCCGCGGTTGCCATGTAGAAATGAAGGGTAGTAGCCTGTACAGGAAGAGTTTCATTCTGACCAGAGAGATGTCTTATGACTGGAGAAGGAACTACTTCTTGTTGCTGTGTGTCTCGCGAATAATCATTTAATGTTCCTCACATTTTGTGGCCGATTGTCGGTTTAAATTTCGCAGCATTTTGTTCATTATGCGCGTATCCATACGGATGTGTGTGTTAAAATGTGTCTTTTTGAACCTTTTTTGGACAAGTGGGTTCATGTGTCACAGCAAATGCAATATCTGTTCCAATCTTGATGTGCATGTGCTTCTGTTTCTCCAGTGGAGGGACCCACTCCAAGGCAGTGTTGGTGTCAGCAGGTGGAGAGATCCTGGCAGAGACAGAGGGGCCGTCCACCAACCACTGGGTGAGCAGAAGTGGGGATGGAGGTAGTCTGGGTTGGATAAGTGGAGGAATGTAAGGATGGCAGGAAGGAAATGATGGAGGGTGACATGGTTCATACTTGCCTTATAACGTTGACTCAATGCATAAGACAGTGTATCTGATGGATTTTTTATTTATTTTTTGCTTGGTGATTAAAACAAAAGCCAAGAAACTACAAAAAAACTGATTTTGTGTGTGTGTGTGTGTGTGTGTGTTTGTGTGTACACAGTTGGTCGGGGTGGACAAATGTATTGAAGCCATCAACGACATGGTCCAGAGAGCCAAGGTGGAGGCGGGGCTGGATCCAAACACGCCACTATGCTCATTGGTCAGTCAATCTGTTTGTCTAATGACTATATTTTGTTATCCTCTAATGAGAGTGTTTATTTGATTTGAGTGATTAGGTGCTAAGGGGAACACATTTTCTGTGTGTGTGTGTGTGTGTGTGTGTGTGTGTGCAGGGCATGTCTCTGAGTGGAGGGGAACAGAAGGATGCCATCGACAAACTGATCGCTCAGATGAAGGGACGGTTCCCAGCTCTGAGCCAGCACTACTACATCACCACGGATGCTATCGGCGCCATGGCGACCGCCAGTGATCGGGGTAGCTAGTCTTCTTCTGTCGTTGCGAGTAGGAGTTGCCTGCATTTACACTTAATTTAATCTAAATTTCTTAAATGCACTCTTATTTTCACCCATACATTTGCGTAAAATGTTTTATAGGATATAAACGTGCACATCAGCTATTGTTTAGCAAATTAACCTTATTGTAGATTTAAAAAATGTTGTACCATCTACATTAATATTTGAAAGATAGTAACAGTTATAAATACAGTTAAAATGCCATAACAGGGCCAGGCTTGATACTTTACCCCCTCAGTTGTGGCTGTATAAAAGTTATATCATTTGCAGTGTGTCTTTCCAAACTTTATGACTTGATGAGATCAACGCAGTCATCGCTGTCATATAATACCAGTCCGCTGTTTTCTCTGTAGGCGGTGTAGTGTTGATATCAGGGACCGGCTCTAACTGCAAGTTAGTCAATCCTGACGGCTCGCACATCGGCTGTGGAGGCTGGGGTCACATGATGGGCGATGAAGGATCAGGTAACCATGGCAATATGTATACGAATAATGTGTAGCTTTATTGGCAGGAACAAACTCTCTGGATGCCTTTCTGTCTCCCAGCATTCTGGATCGCTCACTTGGCAGTGAAGACGGTGTTTGACGCCAAAGACAACCTGGTCGCTCCTCTTCATGATGTTACACGTGTCAGAAAAGCCATGGAGGAATACTTCCAGGTCAGTGAGGAAATGTGTTAGTTTATACAATAATGCCAGCTGACGAATCATTCCCCATCCTTTGTGCTGTCACCGGGTATTTGAAGCGCCAGTCAGGGTAAGATCTGCGCCAGGGCTTGGAACTAAAACACCTCTGAGACGTCAAATCAGCTGAGTTTCATCTGATCTCGCTTCGCTCTTCTGATGTTTGCTGTGACAAAATGTGGACAAAACATGTACAATAAATCTCAGGTGTCAGATCTGATGGGCATGCTGCCGCACCTCTACAGAAACTTCCAGAAGTCCCACTTTGCTGGTCTCTGCAAGAAGCTGGCTGAAGGTAGGCGCCGCGTCGCTTCCTGCTCGGTCCTGCCGGGAAGAAAAGCAAGCGACTAGAACGGAAGGTCGAGTGAGACGTATCTGTGTGCTTGTGTTTAAGGTGCAGAAGCCGGGGATGCGCTCTGTCAGCATGTGTTCACTCAGGCGGGGAGAGTCCTGGCAAAACATGTAGAAGCAGTCTTACCTGCAGCGCAAGAGGTAACGGAAACACACACATGTTCTGTGCTCACACTCATTAGTTCTAAGCATTCGCTACATGGATCTCTTTATCTCTTCGTCTATCTGTCTTGACAGCCTCTATTGAGCGGTGACCTCGGCCTGCCCATCCTGTGTGAGGGCTCGGTGTGGAAGAGCTGGGAGCTTCTGAAGCCAGGTCAGTGTCCCCCTCCCCCCCAAACCGGGAGGTCCACAACTAACTTCCTCATCATTTTGACACCGAAAGAAAAGTTGTTCCGCTAAATCTCCGCCCCCTCTCCTTTTGTTAGTGTACTGTACTTCTCTGTCTCTGACCAGGGTTCACTGAGGTCTTGGATAAAGTGGCATCATCTGACCAGTTCAAGGGCCGTTTCCGTGGCTATAACCTCCTGCTTTTGCAGCAGTCTTCAGCCCTCGGCGGCGCTAGCCAGGGGGCTCGGAGTATAGGCGCCACCATAACTATGGATTACGCAGCCAACGTCAACATCTTCTACCAACACACTTTTAACAGCATCCAATGAGGAGTCAGCTGCACATTCCGTAAATCTTAACCAATCAGCGTTCAGCTAAAGGGAAAATGTACTGTCCATTATATGATTATTATTATTATCATCCTCACTAATGACACTATAATGATAATGATTGTGTAATAATGGCACTGATTTGATCTCATTGCAACATATAAAGATGGTGGTTAAAAAGATTCCAAATCTTGTTTTTTATAGCTGCATATTCTGACAATGGAATCGGTATTCCTTTCACTTGGCTGTCTTTGCAACTCTTTGCGCCTCTAGACTACTTGTTTACATTTGACATTTATAATGAAAATACTGTTAACGTTGCAGAAAATGTATTCAGGGTTGTGAATAATTTCCCAGGAGAAGTTCTGTTTAAGCTGTGATCCGGAAACAAACCCCCCCCATTCACTGTTGTGTCTTAAGTACATGGTAAAAGTGTAGGTTTTGAAAATGCCCACTGTTTTAAATATCATTTATTTACTCAGGGTATCCGCGGGGTCTTAGAAAGTATTATAAGGTATTAAATCAGTTTAGCAAAAATCAAGACCATTGAAAAATATTAAAACGTCTTAATCAGCATTTTACAAGGTATTATTTTTGGAACATAGATTCAGACAGACTGCCTATGATTCAATATCATTTATGTTGTATTTCTTAGGCCAAATGGAAATGTTTGTTAATGAAAATGATTTGTTAACATGAGTGTGTGAGTGAGAGAGTGTGAGTATGTGACTATTACTACTTTTAATAAATCTTGCCTTTGGGTTAGTCACTACTGTATTCTCCTGAGATTTGTTCCATCCCAGCCGATCTGAATTAGGTCAAACTAAGACTGTTTTGCAATCTCAAAATAAATGTACTGGTATAGTACTATACATTTTTAAAAAAAGTTAAGGTGTGTTGCCGATAACCATATTTACAATATGTTGAAACGGTCTTCAAAGATCTGGAATTTAACTTCAGGATTCCTGCATGTACCCTTTTGTTATAGGCAGAGAAATTACTCCTTTAACAGAAATCCACACTTAATTTATTCTTCTGCATGCTTTCTGCACTTTTGTCTTTCACTAGTAGATGGTGCTATTACACTACCTTTCCACGTGTGACACACATCACTGTCTGCATTTATTAATGCAATAACTAACAAGAAGCACTTGTTCTCATGAATCCACCTGTATAGAGATATTACTTGATGCATCTAGGAAACAATCTTAATCCACAATGCAGTCATTTTCTTGTTATCAATTTCAAGTTGTAATTCTGAGACCGAGGTCTCCCAGTTAAGTGCACTTCATCATGGCCAATCACATTGACTGCTTTCATCCCCTGTAAACACAGGGCTCGTGACGCACCAACAGTTTGCAAATCCTGTGAAGAGTTTTTTCTCAAAGGAAACTTATCGTTGTCTGGGAGGTTCAGCATGAATATAGCCTATGTGAGTATACGGCAGTTCAAATATACTGCCAAAAGCAGATGATGACTTTTTAAGCTGAATCCATGTTTTTGGACATGTTTAGAATCATGTTTGTGTTTAACCAGGAACGTATCACATTCCACGCAGTGCGCCAACACAAAGTTATAGCTCATAATGTTTCCATTAGCCAGTCAGATTTGCAATAAACATGATACTTTGCAGGCCTATAAGCAGGGTTTGATCAAAGTCTTGAAAGTTTGGAAAATGCTCAATTGTTAACTGTTAGTTTTTTAAGGTTAGGAATCTAGCTGGCGTTTCAACTACACAATCACTCATAAACCACCAGTTTTTTAATGTGTGAAATGAAACAATCTAGCCATATTTGTTTGTTGTCTCTCAGGGCATTTATAGTAACAATTTAGATGTGACGATAAAGGCTTTGAGGGTCTGGAAGGTTTTGGTTTAGATGCCTTAAAAGTGCTTGAATGTAACTATTAAAAAGCTGTACAAACCCTGTATAAGCCAGCATGCTTGTTGGGTTTCCCGGGTTTAGGTCTAAAAGAGGATAAAATGGAGACGATACCAGTTGTCTTGGTTCTGTATCTGTAACATACTGTTTCTGTGAGCACTACCCATGTACCATTGCTGCATAGACTAGTGGACTACTCGCACATACGTAATGAGACAGACATGCAGGGGAAGGAGTAGTAATTTGGTGAGCTGCCACAGGAAACAGAATAAATACAATTTAATTCAAACCAATAGCAGCAACATTCCACTGGCTCTCACATGCACAGAGAGAGTCTGCAGTCAGTTCAACCAGCAGATGATTCCCTCCAAACACCTGAAGGTAAATAAGATTTAGATTTAAGATTTAAGCCACTTGATTTGTCTTGTCTTCATTTTCTATTATCTTTGAGTTGAATTATGCAACAAAGTGTGCCTTGTTTTTTTTCTTTGGATGTTTTGAATTGAAATGAGTGAGGTTCCACAAATGTTTTTTTTTAAAAAGCCCCGCTGCTACGGCTACTGTTACCACTTCACACAGTTGCTGACCTTTCTCTCTCGCTTGTGCATGGAGTCTGCAGCCTCAAGGCAAACTTGTCACCCTGCACAACCTGCATCGTTCTGTCAGTCATCATTACTGTTAACTGTGTTACGAGCCTAAATCTCAGCTCATGCGTGTGCCACAACTATTTTTTTTTCCTTTAGATTAAAACCTCTGATGCATCTAAATTGTGGTGTTATTATCAATGTGCAATGATCACAGTCCTTTCAATGCAATTCTGTTTTTTTATTTCAACAAAAAATAAATTTTTTTGTCCTGCAGGGATTTACTCGTCCAGTAATTGCAGAACAAAATGTTTCCTATTCTTAAAGAAAAGAAAATCTGGTTTTACTTAAGTAAAGGATCTGGATACTTCCTCAACCTCTGCCAAACATCTGTGCCTGGTCAAACCACTGCCGCGATACCTGTAGGCTGTGAATCCCGTCTGTGGGCTGACCTACAGCACTGGATCTGTGTGACCATCCTCACACTCACAGTGAACTCCTGTGTCACAATGCAGAATCTGGGGCTTGTGCCTTAAGGGAGATTTATCACCACTTACCGCAGTGACTGTAAACCCTTCAGTGAGCGCCACCAGCAGGTCAGCCAGCTGAAGCCCAGTCCTGAAGCTGAAGCCGCTCCTTTGTTTATGAGCCCACCTCAGGTTGGAAGGATTAATGGAAAGACACACATGTTGACTGACCGTGAAACCTGGCCTATATTTTATCAACACTTTTACAAGGCAGCTAACAGCACCTATGGCTCAAGTGGCTGTTCACAGGTGAACCACACACAGCGCATTCACAATAATGTCCACACACAATAAAGATGAGCCACAGGAGTAGATTGATGTTCTCTGCGGGGAAGGTTGGATGGCTTGTTTTTACTTCAGGGGTGCTGCTTTGATTCACCTTGTCATTTTTGACTTCAGCTGCAAATTTCAATAAGGAAAACCTTTCAAGTACTTTTGGCTTGTGCTGTCTGAAACCCACCACATGCTTTCACTGTTTAATCTGCCGAAGTCATTTCAAGGCCCTTCAAACTATAGGTTACAAATGGCTCTTGGAGTAGAGAAGTGCACGTCGTTCTGTGCAATAAACCCATTGTATATTTGTGCACATTTAGGTATGATTGTGTTGTCACCTCATGTCGGTCCGGCCTGCTGTGCCGATTTTCTTTGATTTGTCTGCAGGGAAGCTGCAGCACCTGCTCCCCCCATCCTGCGGCGTCCAGTCCAATTATCACAATCAAAGGGAGAACAGCTCTCTCTGTCACACACACACACACAGAAACACACATGCCCCATGATGCATAAGCTTTCATTCAAAATGGCTCTTTCAGAGTAACATGAACGAAATAACCACTTGTGAGGTTACGGGGTCAGGACATTTCACTAGAAGACCAAGAATAGAGTAGCATAATGTTTACAAAAGTGAATTAAGTAATTTTAAGATTTTATTTCTTAAAATCAGAAAATAATGACAAAACATGCTGACAGAGTAGCTGGGATAATGGTGTTGAAGGTGGCGTTAAAATTCACAAACAGGATCCTGGGGGATGAAGTGTAGGGCCATGTTTACTGCATCAGTCGTCAAGTAAATCGTACTTGAGTGCATGTACTTTGTTAATTCCCACTGTCCCCCATAAACTGAAAATTGGGATTAGCAACGTCTACTTGAGGGGCTTGAGACCAGCTCTTGGATTGAAAACCAGCACCTACCTTTGGCCTACTTCCAGTCAGCGCAGCTTAGTAAGCCACCAACAGAAAACGCACCTTTTTTTTTTTACCACTAACACATTTTACAAAAGTAGCCCATGTTATTTCCTGACACGTTCTCTACCTTTCCCCTCACTCTCAGCTGTGTTTGGGAAATGGAGGGCCCTGATGGTTGGTGCTTTAAGATGCAAACCTTCTTCTCTGGCATCCCTTGTGGCAGCACACTACCTCTGGCCCACAGACAGCCAACTGTCTCCAGCACAGAGCCAAGCAGGAAGCCACTGTTGCTGAGGTGTCGACTGAGCGTGTGTGTGTGTTAGGATCACTAAACCCAACCCATTAGCTGTTTTTATGCTCTTAATATGTCTTTTATTATCATGCGTCTCCTCCTAGCGGGCCCAGCCTAAGACCCAGCAGAGTGACTTTCACCATCATCATCCTCCTCACCACCAGATCATTTATTCTTTATTACGAATCTCACAATTGTATTTAAAGTGCTGCATCTTCGTCCAACCACCAGCACTTTGCAGGCAGAAAGGGCCACATATAAAAAATCCTTCCCAACAGAGGTAGCGGCCAAGGCTCGTGTCTGCGATTCTGTTATCTTGCCTCGGGATGCAGAAGCTGAGGATGACTCATAACGCAGCAGTAAACCAGCTGCTGGCAGGCACCCAAAGGACAGTAAAATGTGTGCGCTTGTTGTCGTCGTCCTGTTGGGAAGAGGTTTGAATGTGCACGCAGCAGACGTGCTCAGCTTCTTTACTAATAAACTACAATTTAGAAAAATTTGTATGTTAATTATCGCAGAATTAAGGAAACTGGTCATTATCGCTAAACCAGTGATTACTCTGTTCTATGCATTCATATATACACCGATCAGCCATAACTTTATGAAAAACTGACATGTGGGGGGGATATATTAGGCAGCAAACTGTGCAAGCACAAGGATGCGAGCGACTTTGACAAGGGCCAAGCTGTGATGGCTAAGACGACTGGGTCAGAGCATCTCCAAAACTGCAGCTCTCGTGGGGTGTTCCCGGTCTGCAGTGGTCAGTACCTACCAAAAGTGGTCCAAGGAAGGGAAACCATTGTAGTCCGATCCAACAGAAGAGCCACTGTAGCTCAAACTGCTGAAAAAGTGAATGCTGGTTGAAAAAAAGGTGTCGGAACACACAGTGCATCACAGTTTGTTGCATATGAGGGATGCCCATGCTGTCATGTTATGGCTGATCAGAGTATATCCACACCAGAATTGGTAACCATTGTCAAACAAACTCTTTTAAACCAACATTAATTCTTGTATTCAATAGCCCAGCCAGCGTACAATGTTATGTTTAGAATAGTTATAGATGTGCCAATTTTTAAATTCGTAAGAATAAGAAATGTGTGATTATATTTATTCATGCTGAACCTTTCATTATGAAGTGGATTTTAGTGTTTTAGTCATGCTAGCTACAGACATCCATGGTGTTTGGTGATCCTCTCTGGCACCAGTTAGGTCACATTTATAATTTGTCCAAATACCAGTTAGACTAAAGAAATTTCCATCCACCTCAGCATGTGTGCTTAGTGCTAATTTGCAAAGATGGTGAGCATGGTAAACGATGTACAGTATCCGCTTGTTAGCATTTAGCTCCAACCATTACTTATGTGAATATGCAGAGAAACATCAGCAACTACTAATTATATAGGGGCCACAAACTCCACCAAACCACACGTTCATCTGTGTATCAAAATGTGACAAAAGACTGACAGGTGGCATTTGTCTTTAACATCTTTATTCGTCTTTTTTCATTATTTTTGTCTGTACTGAAATTGATATTCTTGTCTTCTGGACCTCTTTTTTTTTTTTTCCTTTTTTCTTTTTTTTTTCTTTTTCTTTAAACAGCTTCTGTCATCTAACTCATCTAAACAAAATCACCAAAAATGATTTCATGTTGTACAATCCACCTGGCGGACATTCCTATTGGCTTCACCAGGGTGCCATCCAACACTGAGGAAGTTTCATTTTAACCAACATTTCACTGTTTAAGCACACACTTGAGTACTTGGTAGGTTGAAAATCAGAAAAGCTGCACGGATGTAACAAAGTGCTTTCACCTGTCAGATAAGTACAAGTGCACAAGTGTCTACTTAACACTAATACAGTAAAACGAGACATTGTCACTGGTAATACCACAAATAAAGTGGCACCAAGAAGATTAATGTTCAGATCACAAAATCTATGACAATATTGCCAAAACGGCTGAGAACTAGAAAAAGTGACTCAATAATCCAGGATTACTGTTAATTAGAATCCAGGTTTCCTAAAAAGCATCTTCACATATTCAACTTTTACCTGGCTCACAATTTAACGGATTATACTTGGACTAAGGGGCGATGCTTCAGGGAAAGCCGGACCACAACAAAAGGTTTATGGTTAAAAGAACAACTTCCTCAAAGAAGTCAACCTACAAAGAGAAGAGGCAAGGAGGCCATACAGTCAACCACATGTCCCATACTGCTTTATTCTGATTGGCTATGACAATATTGTCCCCCTCACATTTTCTCCTGCAAACAGGACTGAATGAACACCACAGGCTACTGTATCCAGTAGACACACAAAATACCTCATCCTCAAAAACATGAAGAAAAAAAAAGAGACAAAAGAGGAGAGGCTATTTGAAAACCTGATTTGGATATGGACACTTGATCCGATGCTGGACAAACCAAGTTGTTCCGGCAGAAAGAGGCAGTGGCATTGTTCCAGACCAAATACTCCCCTGTAACAAGGTTTTTCACGACACCCCATAAATCCAAATTGAACTAAAGGATGAAGCAGTGAACAAAACAAAAAAAAAGACGAAAACTGACTTTCTTAAAGTTCAAAAGGCTCCGACCTTCCCAAGGTTCAAAAAGCTCTGACCTTCCCTTTAACATTTTTCTTGCTAAACTCAACTTGACGTGTGAAGGGAAAACTCACACATCTG